>CM019692.1:35335710-35515710 GCA_009760885.1 Achatina immaculata | reverse complement strand
ACTCTCTCTCTCTCTTCCCTCCCTCTCTCTCTCTCTTCTCCTCTGTCACCTCTCTCTCTCTTCCCTCTCTCTCTCTCTCTTCTCCTCTATCACCTCTCTCTCCTCTCTCTTCTCCTCTATCACCTCTCTCTTCTCTCTCTGCCTCTCTCTCTTCTCCTCTATCACCTCTTTCTTCTCTCTCTCTCTCTGCCTCTCTCTCTCTCTCTCTCCTCGCTCTCTTCAGTTACTTGTTACCAAGACAACTAAGTAACGTAAGAAAAAAAAAACCAAAAACAAACAAACAGTCATAGCAGCTTCAGACATTGAACCCCCAACAACATAGTCCATCATTAATGTATGAAAGTACCGAACATTCACATGCAAGTACGTAATACCACAACCACACGACTTCCTACATCACATCCCTGTAATCCATAATTCAGTAGCCTTTTCACACACGTGCGAGCAAACGCCGAAACCACGAGAGCTACACGTGCAAATATTAAACGTAAGCCCCCGTATCTCACGCATTTGAACACACTAATACAAGAGATAACCATTTGGCTCCTTAAGTGCTAGAAAGCTTCGTGGAAGAAGCAAGCCTATCGCCAGCCGCACTATCAATTAGTCGATTATCAGCCCAGCTCCACAATATCGCGACAGATGGAAGACCAGATTGCGATCCAAAAAAACCAGGCAGTAAAAGTTGGACTGCTATCACTGATAGATAAAATCTAAGGGAGATTTTGATTTTTCAAAAATGCATTAATTTTCACCATAGGACGACACGTAGATGGTGACAGACAATGGAGCCAGAGTGAAGACATCTTAATGATGATATTGAAGATGATGATGATGATGATGATGATGATGACGACGACGATGATGATGATGACGACGACGACGATGATGATGATGATGATGATGCAAAATTTGTTTAATTTCTAATGTGGATTTTCTTCCCTTCAGGACCAAACTTCCGATGCTGGTTTCTAAGATAGGTTCACCACCATGAGACAGGAAGAGGGGTAATACACGCTTGTGTAGAGGAACAACCACGTAAATGCGGGGACAGGGTCTTGGCCAAATGTGTGGACACCTATTGTGATGACTGTGCAATTTCACATCGTCTTTTGATTTCTTTTCTCTTAATCATTTATTTGTATTACTTAAAAGATTGGACCGAAGACCCCCCCTACGCGTGATGTATAACACACTGGTGAGATGTTCGGCATCGGCCTTACCATCTAAAGCCAAACAGCAAGTTAAACATCGTGCTACAAATACACCCCACGTATGTGATCTAAGTGATCTTTGATGTGGTGTTTTTCCCCCCTCAGTAATTTAACTGTGAGGGTTTCGCGAGAAAAGAGTAGTACGGCTACCAGCGCGAATACTGGCTAAAAGTCTGCGACAAATTGGAAAATCGGTAGAAGATCAATACAGATTGAAAGGGCAAACACACAAATAAAAGAACGATAAACCTGGGGCTTTCATCAGCGCTCGAGGGCCGAGCGTTCTAATATTAGTCTTGTAGCCCTTTTTGAATGAGGCTCTGTCAAAAATCATTTGTCTTGGTGGATTTGACGATCGAAGAGACTAAAAAAAAAAGTGAATTTGCAGAGCCAAATCGCCCAGCTTGAAAACAAAAGCCGTACTAATGTTGAAAATATGTACATGGATTCATGGCTAGAAACTGAAAGACCTATAGAAAATTGACCACGCAAAAAAAAAGACATTAAATTTATGAACTTCCCCTTAAAAGTCGCACTATGAGAGTCATAAGCGTCTTGCAGTGACCGTCATTATGATGATACTTGCATACCACCTCACCTTTCTGCAGATAATAATATAATAAATACTAGGAGTAACCCGGCAAAAATGACAGGAAAAGGAAATTAAGATATGCTATCATTTAAGAATTTATAGGCGCTTTTGAAATACAGAATTTCTCTTATTACAATATGGTGGTTGTGATGTGATGAGATAACAGCATGAGGAAAGCATGAGGAAAGGAATGTGCAACAATCTGTCATGCACTATGTAAAAAGATATGGCATTCAGGTATTTGGCCAAAAGAATGGAAAAGAACTGTATTTATATCACTGCCAAAAAAGAGTAACTTGAAATTATGCACAAACTACGGAACTGTTGCCCTGATTAGTCAAGCCAGTAAAAGTCTATTAAAAATCATAATGGGTAGACTTCGTAAGAAAATAGAAGCAAAAGTCAATATGATCCAAGCAGGTTTTACACACGGAAGAGGAAGAAGAGATCATATATTCAATATAATAATAATAATAATAATAATAGAGAAATGCATAGAATTTAATGTGAATATATATATATATATATATCTTATATCTTATATATCTTATATCCTTCCCGTGCCGTTAAACGTCACATAGGGCTCGCAAAGTAGTTCGCCAGTTTTTCCTGTCTTCAGCGAGTCTTTCAGCCTCATCAAAGGATTTTATGCCTGTTAATTTGGCCTCTCTTAATAATCTCCTCTTCAGAGTTTCACGCGGTCTGCCTCTTTTTCTTCGGCCTGTTGTGTTCCACTTGATAGCTTGTTTTGGGATTCTCTGATCATGTCTTCTCATCAAGTGACCAACATATGTCCATCTCCTTTTCCTGATCACCCATGAGATTGGTTGTTGTTCAGTCATCTGTCTTATCTCTGCATTGTTCTTGAATTCATTCCACTTGATGCCGAGTATTTTCCTTAGGCATTTGTTTTCAAAAGAGTCTAATTTCTTTTCGATTTCTTTAGTTGTTGTCCAGCTTTCGCATGCATAAATGAGGGTGGATATTACATTTGAAGTGAATAGTCTTAACTTGGTTTTTGTGCTTATAACTTTTGAATTCCATATGTTCTCAAGATTCTTGAAGATTGATGCTGCTTTTGCAATTCCGATCCTAACTTCCTTTCTGGTGTCACCATCCTGGTCTATGTAGCTGCCAAGGTATGCAAATTGATTGACTTCTTCAATATCTGTCCCTTCTATGTGTATTTTTCCATTTTGATTGAGAGGAATTTTCATTATTTTTGTTTTGTCCTTGTTAATTTCAAGTCCTATTTTGCTAGCCAGTAAAGACAGGCTGTCTGTTTTTTCTTGCATGGAATTCACATTATTACTGATAAGAGTTATATCATCAGCAAAATCAGGATCTTCTAGTTGGGTCCCATGTACCCAGTCAATACCTGTGTTACCTGTGCAGCATTTTTTTATTATGAAGTCTATTGTAATCCCAAAAAAGTAAAGGAGACAGTATACATCCTTGTTTCACGCCTGTTTCAATCTGGAACCATTCACTCATCCCTTCTTCTGTCTTGACTACACAAACATATCCATTGTATAAGTCCTTAATGATGTTGACAATTTTAGATGGTATTCCATATAGACATAAAATTCTCCATAATGAATCTCTGTGTATGCTATCAAATGCATTTTTAAAATCTATGAAGTTCAGTATTAATATATATATATATATATATATATATATATATATATATATAGACTATTCAAAAGCATTTGATTGTGTACAACATCAGAAACTTTGGGAAAAATGGGATTTCCAACACATTTGACACAGTTAATAGCACTGCTGTATCTAGACCAACAGGCAGCAGTAAAAATAAATGGTGAAACAATAACTTGGTTTAACATAGAACAAAGGGTCCGTTAGGGCTGCATATTGTCGTCTTACTTATTTAACTTGTGTACTGAAAATATAATGAAGAATGTCAGAGAAGATGTAGAAAAAGATATTAAGATACCATAAAAATTGGAGGTTAAGAAATACCAGAGATTAGATACGGTGATGACACAGTGTTACTGTCCACAACACAAAAAGGAATGGAAAACTAATTATGTCAGACCATAAGAATAGTGAAGAGCAAAACCTTTATCTTAATGCAAAGAAAACTAAATTGATGACAAGTGACAAAACAAATAAGGCTGCTGAAATATATCTATCAATGAGGAAGAAGTGGAAAGTTTTGAATATCTTGGATCATTAGTAACAAATTATTGAGACACAGTGAGGGAAATTAAAAGGAGGCCATCTATCGCTCTTCAAAAAGTCAAACAACTAAAGAAGCTGTGGAGAGGAACAGACAGAACTATAAAAACAAGATTTTTTAAGGCCTGCATCTTTCCCATTGCAACATTTCCCATTGTCTGCGAGACCTGGACACTTAACAAAACAGCTGAGAAACACATAAATGCCTTTAAATGTGAATGCTACAGAAGAGTCCTTCAAATATTATGGGCACAAAAAAAATATATCCATACTACATGAACTTAATATTGAAGAAGGCTGGCTAGTAAAGAGGACTAAAGAGAGAAAACTTAGATATTTTTGACACATTAAACATCATGATAATCTAGAGAATACGGTCTTGGAAGGGTACATAATGGGAAAAAAAGAAAGAGAGGAAGACCAAGGCGAAGATGGCTGCGAGACGTCGTTGATAATCTGCAAATGGACGCATCAGCAGCAGGTCATCTTGCTTACAACCGATAGGCCTACAGAAGATCTGCTAGGGAGGCAAAGTTCCGCAAGTGACATGCAAATGACTGACTGGTTGGTTGATTAGTTAGACGCTCAGTTTACTACTCCGATAGTACCGGGGTCAAGTCCATGTAGTGGAGATTTTTTCTTGTACCACCACACCAAAAGGGTTCTATGATTCATTCAGCCTCTTAAAAAAAAAAATGGGTACCAGAGAAATCGGGGAAGGTAAATGCGGCCAGGCGCGATACTGACCACATCAGATTTTTACGTGCCGGTGGTCTTGGAACTACGGGCCTAACACCGTATCTCTAATATGCCTTAATGGCGTGGAAATGGAGGTTTTACCTTCCCTTATTAGAACACAAAAGAGTTAATGTTTTAATTACAAAATAGAGTGTAGAAATATAAACATCCTTCTGATGATCTGAAGGAGTTATGTTGTTGTTCCGCTCTCTACGGTAGAGAGTTTCCTGCATACAGTGTCAACGCGCTAACCTGGTTTATATTTAATGATAGTCAGTGATGGTTTAATACTGATTTCTTAATCAAATTGATTCAAATATGGAGTCAGTCTCTCAATGTCCGTAGCCTCTCTTCTGGGGCTTAAGCCACAGGGAAAGATTTTGCAGTCGTTTTATCTTTGGTCTTGCTCTTCATGTCTCTCCACTTGAGTCCCTCTAATTTTAGAATCTCTATTGTTTCCCTTTTTCCACGAATTCTTTGGTATTCTCTGTTTAAATATGTAATGAGGACTTCTCAATTCCTTATGCTTCTTATCTTTGACTTATCCAAAGCGTAACGTGAAAAGATACACCCATTAGTGCTGGCTTTCATAATGTAAGCTGTCTGATTACACCAAAAATGTTGAAATCTTCTATAACTAGACACAATTTCTATACTACAATTTACATATAGTTTCTAGTTGGAAGAGGTTTATTTTCTTAGATAAGGCGTTTAAGATAAAGTTTAATTAAAAAAAATAAAAATAAAAGCATGAATAACCAGCAACGAAGACGTACAAAGTAAAAAAAAGATTTCTGTAGATCTAACGAAAGCGATGTAGGAAAATACGAAAGAATGCGTACCAGGCAAACGTGGAGAGAATAATCTGTGTTTGTTTGCTTGATTGTTTATTGTATGATGATTTGTTGTTGTTGTTTATTTTTTAACTGTTGTTAAATTTGTTGTTGCTACTCCCCGGGCAGCAAAAAATCTCACCGCTTGTTACAAGATATCTTATGAGCCGCATAATCCCTTTTTAATCTGTAGGTATGAAGCACTTTTAGAAATGTTCCACTTTACACATTTATCAACACGTAGACAGATGTCAGATGTAAATTTTACAAAATGACGGCATGAAATCCTTATAAAATATAAAAGTTATAAAAAATAAACTATAAAAATCACTTGGCATGTGTAAATTAGGTTACGTCTATTTTTAACATTCGCGGTAGTCTAAAATTATGAATTATAAATTATAAAACAGAACCTTGCGACTATATATATTTTCTTGTTTTCTATTTTAGAATCATTTAAATGGCTTACAGCAGGCAAAGAGCCAATCCTATTGTTCGGAAATCAATAAAAGTGACCTATTTCAGTTCTTGAAAACTGGTGCTACCTGGAGTGTTTTGTTGTGGCTAGACCTAGGGGTGATGTCGCCCAGGTTTCTGATTGACGTGAAAGAGTTTAGAAGAAAACTAATCAAATTTTTTTTTCGGACACGTAATAACCAAGTCAACAATAGGAGTTTTTGTCTGCAATATTCTTGCCATGGTGTATGTGTTGTGGACAGTAATACTGTGTCATCAGCATATCTAATCTCTGGTACTTCATAACCTCCAATTGTTATGACATCGTAATATTCTTTGTCTACATCTTCTTTAACATTCCTCATTATATTTTCAGCATACAAGTTAAATAAGTAAGGCGGCAGTATGCACCCCACTGAAGAGAACATTATTAAGAGAGGCCAAGTTAACAGGCATAAAATCCTTTGTTGAGGTTGAAAGACTCGCCGAAGACAGGAAATATTGGTGAACTACTTTGCGAGCCCTATGTGACGTCTAACGGCACGGGAAGGATATAAGATATAAGATAAGTATGCACCCCTGACGGATCCCTTTGTTTTATGTCAAATTAATTTGTTTCACCATTTACTCTCACTGTTGCCTGTTGGTCTAGATACAGCAGTGCAATTAAATGTGTCAAATGTTTTGGAAATCCCATTTTTTCCCCCATTGTTTCCCAAAGTTTCTGGTGTTGTACACAGTCAAATGCCTTTGAAAGAAAAAAATAGATTAAATTCTCTGCATTACTCTATTTTTAATCTTATATTGAATATATATGATCTCTTGTTCCTCTTCCTTGTCTAAAACCAGCTTGATTTCTTTTTTTTTTACGAAATCTACCCATTATGATTTTTAATAGAATTTTACTGGCATGACTAATCAGGGCAACGGTTCTGTAGTTTGCACAGTGTGAAGACATCGTTAAAAATGTGATTTTTCAACACGTAAATTAATCACTTTCTAGAACATCTCAGCCTCTAGATGAATGTGGTTCATTCGAAGAATGTTTATACCATGGACAGCTAAGATGACAAACAGGAAATGTCTAAGTAAAGAAAATGTAGAAATGAATTTAAATAAATCCATAAGAAAACGACAGCAATCATTCAGTGGACATATAATGAAAAGAGGTGGTCTTGAAAACATCATAGCAACAGAAAAGATAAATAGGAAGAGATGCAGGGGAAGAGAAAGATAACAAAAATCATGGACAGTCTAATGCAGTGACACAGCAAAAAATATCACCAACTAAACTGATGGAAAATATCAAGGAACGAGTTCTGTGGACAAGCATGATCATCAGCGCCAACCGGCATGGCACCAGATGATGATGGTGGTGGTGATTATGATGGTTGTGGTGATGGTGGTGGCGGCGGTGATGATGATGGTGGTGGTGAAGGTGGTGATGATGATGATGATGGTGATGGTGATAGTGGTGATGGCGGTGTTGATGATGATGGTGATGGTGGTTGTGATGGTAGTGGTGATGGTAATGGTGGTGGTGATGATGATGGTGGTGATGATGATGGTGGTGGTGGTGATGATGATGATGATGATGATGGTGATGATGATGATGATGATGATGATGATGATGATGACAGCTTTGAATAAAACTGATCTTGTTTAACCTTTTACTGTTTCAAACACGCTATCACCAACGTGAACTGTACAGCTGGGACACGCTACTTTGTTCTGACCAAGCTCTCTTGCTTTGTTTCTTCCAACATCCAACAACTTTGGCAAGCGCCACAGTCCCCCAACTGAGAACGCCTCCATGTCTCATAGTTTCAGAATCACTGCTCTGGCGTCTTTTACCTGGCTTATTTTTATATGAGTCTGCAGGCCCAGATCTTTGCAGCTGCGGCAGACCCCCTAAGGGGCAGAAAGGTGGACAAATAAACACGTGAAAATGTCACATATTTATCTTTTAATTTCTACTAAGTCTTCAGGTGGAAGTAAGTTATCAGCTCTTGAGACAATCTTTGTCAACCTGGAGGATTTTCTTCGTTTTTATGTTTCATTTTCTATTCTCCATAGTGCTCTTATCTTTTGTATTATCGATGTTCTCGGTCTCAAGAATTTGGCCATACTTACTTTCTTCCCGCGCTGTGGAGTGGCTGTGCACCGATCTGTCAGGTGAGCATTGGAGCAAGGAGGGTCAGCAGGGGTCATTTTGCGAGATATTGCTCCTATCAAAGAAAAAGGAAATCTTGACGTGTTCTCGGGGACCCGTCGAGGGCCCGTGTTGAAGTGCGGATTCCTAGATTGAGAGCCCTGGGTAAAAGTCACGCTGTTGTCATCAAGTGCTTCCGGCTTCAAAACATCTTTGTGAAAACTTGGGTCTAACGGAAAGATAGTCAGTTTTGCCTGGGGTAATCTTGTTTTGAAGTGATAAAATAATTTTGTGTTCGTTCTTAAGAGCGGATAACGACAAAACTGAAGGTACAAGAATGGCAGACATAAAGAATTTGAGGATTCAATAAGTAACTGACAGATAGACGAGCACAGGAACATCACCGCTGATAGGGGAATGTCATTGTTAAGGAAGCCAGTTTCAGACCAATGGATTCACGAAACAGTCAACTCAGTTTTCAAAAAACAGTACCTGATTCTCGTATACTGAAAATGAAGAAAATCTGTCTTCAAGACGAGACACACAGGAGTCCACTGTAAACAGTTGTCAGTAAGTTAGAGGTGAAATAAGATTTTCACGTAAAAATCAATCCTGCATATAAATGGAAAAAAATCAGAGGCAGACTAGCGAGATTTGTAGGACATTTTCGGAGAAGAGGAAAATTGGAACACATTGTGGCAACTGGAAAAAACTGAGGGAAGAAGAGACAGAGGAAGACAGAGAGAGAAGTTACTAGATGGGCTGTCAGTGTGGCTAGGAAGAAAGTCACCGGCGGATCTCATAATCAAGTCTAAAGTCAGGGAAGTGTGGAGAGAAATGATCGCCTACGCACACGGCACGGCCCTTGATTGATTGATTATATAAAGGATTAACTGATGTCCTGAATGAAAGAAGGCCAAAAAGGAAAAGACACTATGAGGCAATGGCTGAAATAACGGAACTAGAAAGATTTACTGAACATGGTAGGGAAAAATTCTTCACACACCGAGAGATTTTCCCTTTCTAAACCTAACTCCTTGAAATGTTAAGCCTCGAACAACAGCAGCCACGTTGTCCTGTTTTCGCCTCTCGACCAGCTGGTCCCTTGATATCTTATCAAGGAGCTCAACTGAAAGCTACGAATTCCAGCCGCACTATTTCCTCTCCTCGCTGATACGCGCCTTTTTTCCCCGGTACGTCAGCGGAGGCTCCCAGCGCGATACGGAAGCCTGAAGTACCCGAGGTGACAGTATCGCGGTGTCCGCGTCACCTTCTACACAAACAGCCCACCTTTGTTACACCAGCCTTCACGGCAGATCATGATTTGGTTATAGTCGTATTATGTTGACTGGATTTAAAATTGCTCAGGCAAAGCTTTGTTGTCCAGACTTTTACTTGTCATGTTATCACCTGGAGGGACCTAATTTCAACCACCGCCATATTGGAGAGCTGAACTATAGTTGCAACAATAAAAGCGTGTAATGGATGTACTCAGATTAAAGGCAATATTAAAAAAGAGAACGCTATAGATAAACTTGATTTGTATCAAGATTTTGATTATTTCAAGAATACAGTTGCATACCTTCCTTACTTTATACTCTGTTGTAGGAACGCGGAAGGATACATTTCATTTTCAATGCATTTTTTTTTAAACGAAAGTTCAGTCTGTATGAACGAGTATGTAATGTTACAGTTTTAAGTGAGACAAGATGTGCAAAGAAGCTGTCCCCCTACATGTGCGAACATCATGTCCCTGCAGCTGGTGTGGTAAAGACGTTGAGGCACAACAACGTGCCCAATAAGAAGCGGGTTACGGGGGCTAATTTTTTTGCTTTGTTTTGTTCTTTCAGAGGGTGTGGGATACTTCTTTATCAGACTCCACCACTATGGGGACTATGACTATGACGGAGAGAGGGGGACAGGGTCTTGGTCGGTAATGGTTCGCCAACCCTGAGGCCAGCATGTCAGGTATTGTTCGCCGACTGCTAAATAAGACAGTGCCTTTAATCCCCACCCCCTTTTCCTCCCCCCAACCACCCCCATGGCTAAAAAAAAAATGAATGAAATGTGGAAGTTGCATAGGACGAGGAGATGACAATAGTCTAACGAGGAGGTGAAAGAGGTTGGGGGTGGGTGGGGGTGGGGGAGGTATTTCAGAAACTTGATGTGGGAGCAAAAAAAAAAAGATGCATGTAACAACGAAACAGTTAGTTTCCAGGTCAAACCAGAGAACTAGTTAAGATAGTTAGTTTCAAGGTCAAACCAGAGAACTAGTTAAGATAGTTAGTTTCAAGGTCAAACCAGAGTTCTAGCTAAGATAGTTTCCAGGTCCAAACGGAGAACTATTTAAGATCTTAAACTCTCTCTTCGTGTAGCGTGGCCTTGTAAGTAATGATTAGAGTATTATTATTAATGAATATGATTATGAATATGATTATGGATATGATATGAATATATTGTGGGCATAATACTAACGTCTAACAGCAACAGAAAAAGTAACTAGGAAAATTAGAGCAAGGTAGAAAAAAAACTTCCTTCACACTGTATGACTGAACGCTGACACATGTAAACAGAGTAGAAAAGACGAATAGAAGAGACAGATACAATGAAAAGCGAGGGCGCAATAAAACCTCCGACATGAAAGAGCAAGATAATGACTTAGGTAAATGACACTTGTATAGACGGAGTTGGCGCAGACTGACACGTATTAACTTGCTAATCCTAGGACGCTATGTCACACAGTTTTTAAATAAAAGAGTGACCAAGCCGCCCAGCTGACCAATTAAATATTTAGAGGCGTGGCCTATTGGACAATTAATTTACGACATCTAAGTCACGGGGCAGTTGGAGAAGAAGAAGGCGATCAGAGAAGAACAGCAGACAGAGAGGGACGATCGAGTGGGGGATCGTCCGACCAAAGACGGCCAGTAAGCGAAGGCCAATTCAGACGACAGAGGAAGACGGTTAGAAGAAATCAGAGGACAGACAAGAGAAGAACAGAAGGGCAGACAAGAGAAGAAAGAGGACGAAGTGATATAAAATCAGAAGTAGTGTTAGACGAAAAATGATTTTCAAGTGATTCAAATGATTAAGAAGAATTGACACTTTTGAAACTTTTGAAAGGAGTTAGTTGACCACGTGTTGCAGATCTATTAGAAAACAGAGTTTAGAATCGTCCTAGTAACACGTGTAGAATATCTTGAACTTGAAAACAGTGACGAAATGCTACATGTAGAATATAATAATTTGATATTGTGAACAACTGGTTATGTGCTTCAGCGACGAAACTAACGAAGATTATGTCACATTACATCTTAGTACAAGTGATGTTACCAACTGCTGAATCTGGTACCTTAATTGTCAGGATTAAATAGTGCAGTGAACATTTCCCCGGACTTGGTCCAGCGAGTGGTAAAGTTTTGTGAAACCTGTGATACGTTAATCAAAGAGCATCTGTAAGCTTCAACACTATAGAACTATTCAGAACCTCTTCTTTAGTCAGAAATATTCATTCATTCATTTCCATGTCCCAAACAGCTCTCCTGTAGGCCTCTCGGTTGTGAGCAAGATGGCCTGCTGCTGATGCATCCATTTGCAGGTCATCAATAATGTCTTGCAGCCATCTTCGCTTTGGTCTTCCTCTCTTTCTTTTTCCCATTATGTACCCTTCCAAGACGGTCTTCTCTAGATTATCATGACGTTTAATGTGTCCAAAATATTTAAGTTTTCTCTCTTTAATCCTCTTTACTAGCCATCTTTCTTCAATATTAAGTTCTTGTAGTATATATATATATATATATATATATATATATGTTCTTTTTTGTGTCCATGATATTTGAAGAAGTCTTCTGTAGCATTTACATTCAAAGGCATTTATATGTCTCTCAGCTGTTTTATTAAGTGTCCAGGTCTACGGGCATATGTTGAGATGGGAAAGATGCATGCCCTTAAAAATCTTATTTTTGTAGTTCTGTCTGCTCCTCTCCAAAGATTCTTTAGTTGCTTTACTTTCTGAAGAGCGATAGATGTCTTCTTTTTAATTTCCCTCATTGTATCTCCATTACTAGTTAGTAATTATCCAAGATATGCAAAACTCTCCATTTCTTCCAATTTTTCCTTATTGATAATATATATCAGCTGCCTTGTTTGTTTTGTCAGTTGTTGTCAATTTAGTTTTCTTCGCATTAAGATAGAGATTTTCCTACTCGCTGTTCTTACAGACTGACGTAATTAGTTTTTCCATTCCTTTTTGTGTCAGAAATACATAAGTCACAAATATCAAAAGTTATATTCGTGTGGCACCTGGTACCATGCTGATGTTCTCCTTCAGTCTGTCTCTCCCCTCCTCCCCTCTCAAAGTGACATGGCTCACTGGGAGACTGGCATCAAAGCAGCGGCAGTCTAAAGCCTTTTTCTTCTTCTTGTCCGTTTGGAAATCCCACCGCCTGTTTTGGGGGCCACTGTTTTAGTCCTCTATAAATAAATAGGTTGAGAACTGCTACAAGAGAGAGAGAGAGAGAGAGAGAGAGAGAGAGAGAGAGAAATGAGATTCACCGTATTAAACCATTTAAAGGATATAAACAGTACTGTGGTGTCGGTTTAGGAGTGGATCACTGTGGCTTGAATGAAATTTCGAACGGATAAGAAAAAGAAAAAGGCTATAGACTGCCGCTAGGGTAGTCTCTCAACAAGCCATATCTCTTTGAGGGGGCGGGGGAGGGGGCAATGTAAGAAATGTACACTAGAAGGAGAAGGACTCCAGCTCGTAGAAATCTCGTAGCCAGCGATGATGCTTGTGCTAGACAGACAGTGCAGTTTTCAGGTCAAGTTAAGACTACAAGTCTAACAGTAGGATAACATTGTCTGAAGGCTATGAAGCGAAGAATACAAGTATAACAGTAGGATAACATTGTCTAAAGTCTCTGAAGCAAAGAATGCAAGTATAACAGTAGGATAACGTTGTCTGAAGTCTCTGAAGCGAAGAATACAAGTATAACAGTAGGATAACATTGTCTAAAGTCTCTGAAGCTTGACGAGAGGCTGAGGTTGAAAACAAACCGGGTCACCTGGTCAACAGGATAGTGGTGAAGACGGGCTGGATTCAGAAATGCTGGTGTTCTATCTAAAGCCCTGCTGACCGACGCTGGTGATCATGGCTTTCCACAGTTCTCCGTTCCCAGCGATGAGTATAAGCTGTTCGGGCGGTCTCCGTCCGTGCCATCTTGTTAGTCCGTTCAGCATTTTCTCTCTCTGTCTATCTCGATCTCTTTTGCCTTCTATCTTCCCTGTTGTCACAGTGTATTCTAGCTTGCCTTGTCGTAGAACGTGTCCTATAAATTTGAATTGTTTTCTTTTCTGACTTTTGTTATTGCTTGCCTCCTCTGGCCGGCGTCTCCCAGAACCTCCTCGTTTGATTTCTTTGCTGTTCATGGCATTTTTAGCATTCTTCTTAGGAACCACATTTCAATGGCTTACAGACGGCTTTTTGGCTGGTGTTCGAGAGAGTTACTTTGAGATGGTGAATGAGCGTGAATGTATTCGTGGCTGGGGGGGGGGGGGGGGAAGGAGGAGGGATATGACGGAATACAAGGGACCGCGGGTTATTGTCTTGAGATGTTCTGAAGAAGAGAGTCCAGTTACGCCACTCTTAAACTTAAAGAGCTGAATTCTTCATTTCGCCTTCCTTTGTGCAACTCGTTCCTCCTTTCCTCCTCCTCCTTCTTCTTCTGCTTCTTCTAAGTTCGAGGTTTTGGTCACATCAGATCCTGATCCCTGTCGACATGGTAACGCCCGCAATCCTCTCCAGATCCTGATAAGAGCCCCCAAAGCTTTTGCCCCCAAGCTGGGGTCCTCCGGCCATGTCTCATGCCTCAGGTCCGCCTGGTTTGGGCACTCTTGAAGAATATGTTCCGGAGCGCGTTCGTGCGTTTGTAAGGCTGTGCCTGGTTGTCGCAACATGCCAATGTAGCAGAATTGTCAGTTGTTATCTGAGAACAGCCTCCAGAAAACACAACTTGATATCATGGCCAGCGGTAAGCAACCCCTCTCGCGCTCAGAAAGATGCTGGTCAAGATCTCACTTAATTTCTTGAAGAGCTCATGGAGTTGGGTTTTTCAACCACTGTCTTTTTTTTCAGTCCTACGTGTCTGTTCTCTCGACTTCGGTTCAGGCAGTGAATCAAAATGTCCTAGCCCACTCTCCATCCGGCTTTACGCAAGTGAGTCGAGGTTGTTACTTCGAAGTCAGTAATAGAAAAGTCAAGTTCTCAGTTACAGAGAAATATGACTATAACAACAGCAAGACTTCTCATAGGCCATACGAAGGAACATAGACAGGTAATCTAGGTTTTCACTGCTGGAAGTTGGGGAAACACTGCCGAGAACCGTAAGCTTTTCTCTCTTTCTATAAATAAGTGGGTCCCAAACTGTAGTCCATGGACCACAAATTTAACGCGACGCATTATCGGGTGGTCCGTGGTAGCGCATCATTTTTCATATTAAGTCCCATGTATTGAATAATCTTTTATATTAAGTGCCATATTTTGAATAATCTTTTATATTAAGTGCCATGTATTGAATAATCTTTTATATTAAGTGCTATGTATTGAATAATCTTTTATATTAAGTGCCGTATAATGAATAAGACCTTCCGATTCAGCAATGGGGTAAGTTGCATTTGATAGTTTCACGCTCTCACAAAGGACAGTCCAGTTGCTACGATATTTGATGTGGGGCTGGGTTTCTGCGTTGTCGGTTGAAACTGTTTTTGTCATATGACGGCTTGCCGCAGTTTGACTGAGTATGGCGCAGACAGGAATAAACGAGTGTCAAATGAGCAACAGTGTCGTCATTGCTTTCAAGATGGAGGTCGGTTCTGTGCGCCGAGCGACTGAGTTGAGTGCTATGGCGCCACTGTGAATTGTGAACTTCCCGTGAATAGCATTGATGGTTCTTCGTTATGTAAACCCGGCCAGTGGTACATTGTGGTGGTCTTTTGTTCAGCCTGGTTCGGCTTTGCGCCTTAGCTACGGCGCTCGCGCAGAGAGCGATGTTGACTAGTTTCGCATTTTTGACCACTGCAGTTCCAAAAATGGCGCCCTCACTGGGTGATTCAGAATCAAGGATTGATGCGAAGGACCCTCGATGAACATTCTGTTGGATATTCATTGACACAGGCGGTGGAGCGATTCTGGGAGTATCTCTTTCGCAATGATACCGAGAAACCTGATACTGAAACTTAAACTACTGAATAAAAATGGTTCAGGATTTAGGACCCTGTTATATCGTATATACGATGGTTGTCCACCACGGACACATAGTTGGAAAGGTGGTTCTTGAATGTAAAAAAGTTAGGAACCACACTGCAATTCATTTTTAACTGTCTTATTGCTGCTCTCCCCCCCCCCTCCTCTTTTTTGACATCATCATCATCATGATGTGCCGTGCCGACTGCCGTTGGCTACTATACTTCTCCAGAGTGCCCCATCCTTCAAGCAGGCCATTAGCTCAGCTGGTTATCTCCTCTCACACAATCTCGTCAGACTTTCCAGTATCATTTCTCGGTCTTCCCCTGGCTCTTCTTCCCTCTATTTTTCCTGTTGTTGCAATGTTTTCAATGTCTCCTTCTTCTCATTGCATGTCCTATGACAGTACATTGTCTCTCTCTTATTTTTTTTTTTACAAGGATTTTTTTTGTCTCTCCAGCTCTTCTCCTGCTTCTTCTTTAGTTATTTTTGCTGTCCAGGGAATTCGTTTTTTTTTTCTTCTTTACTTCATACAAAAACAAACGAAAAAAAAAGGTAAGTGACAAGAAGGCATCTTTGTCACAGATGTACACAGGCGTCCACCACAGATGTTGCCATATTTGGAGGGAAAGCTCCAGGCTAAAAACCGTCAGCCTCCCTCCAGGAATACAAATTCTCCAGCTTCCGGACCAGGACTGATATGGGACACAAACCTTAGTCTGGTCTGTGGCGACACTGGATAAGTGGCCTAGCTGGACTCACAAGGCTGTTACCAGGTTTGTTTGGCTAGAACCTTATCAGCGTGGGTCAGGACAGTAATCCAGAAGTGTAGCTTTTCTCGCAGGAATCTCCCTTCCTGTGTAATCGCGGACAGACGGAGAAACAACGAGCTGTCAGTTAGAGCTCGTTACGCCTTTTATATCTCCCTTTGCTGGGGTGAAACGTGTTTGATAAGAGCTCGGCTGTTGCTCGGTACTTGTAAAGCAGGAGACTTGTACAATACTTTTTTCATCATCATCATCATCATCATCTTGTGCCGTCTTCAGTAGTAGTAAATTTGACGGTGGTGAATTCCCAATGTCTTCTCCCCCTCGCCTTGTTTGGTGTATTGAGCAGGCTGTATCCTGTCCACTCTCGTATGTTATATTCCAACCTACATCTGTGTCTATCTCTCCTTCTTTTTTTCTTTCACCTTTCATTCTAGAATGGTCTTCAGTATATCATTATACCTTTTAATATGGCCAATTTGTTTTTCTTTTCTTGATCCTTATTTCTTTACACTTGTATGTGTTCTAATGTTTGTTCATTAGCTCTCTCCACAGAAATCTTAAATATTTTGGACACATTAAACGTCATGAAAATTTAGAGAAGACCGTCTTGGAAGGATGCATAATGGGGAAAAGAAAGAGAGGAAGACCAAGTAAGGCGAGGATGGTTGCAAGACATCGTTGATAATCTGTAAATGAATGCATCAGCAACAGGGTATCTTGCTTACAACTGAGAGGCCTACAAGAGAGGTGTTAGGAAGGCAAAATTCCACAAGGCACATGCAAATGACTGACTGACTAGCTCTCTCTATTTTCCATGATATATTTCCTACTCTCATGTAGATACACGTTTCTCCTGCATTTATCATTATCTCCGACTTTTTGCTTAAGATTCCAGGGTTCTGCTTCGTACAGTAGTACAGAATAGATATAGGACTCAGTTTTGTTTTTTATGGACATATTCTTGGATTTGCCTTTATGATGCGTTGTCTTTATGGTGTTGAATGTGTGTCTCGCCATTCCCATTCTTCTCTTTATTTCCACCCCACATCTGCCATACTCGGTTAGGAGTTGCCCTAAGTGGCTGTAGCTTGTTCTTGTTTCTCATTGTTTACGTTTATTTGTTGCTTCTGAATCTTTCCTGCCCAACATTAGTAATACATAAAAAAGAACGAATTTTCTAGCGAACCTGTAGTTTCTTTTATGAACATAAGGAAGGGATGTCCCATTTGCCTTAGGTTGCACGAACTTACTTTAAATACTTAACAAGGTAGTAGTAGCAGCAGCAGCAGCAGCAGCAGTAGTAGTAGTAGTAGTAGTAGTAGTAGTAGTAGTAGTAGTAGTAGTAGTAGAAAGTAGTAGTGGTAGGCATATATTACCTTGCGAGATTCGCATGTGGATCCCTCATGAAATTTAGAACAGTTTTGGGGGAAATAATCTATTTCATTTTCCATACTACCAGGGAAGTGCCACAGCAGGGGCGGTTGCATTTCTTAGCTCCCACAAAGACAGGATCTCCTCTAAAATGGCAGTTTGCAAAGATATCATTCAGATTACATAATTTATAATTTATTTGTAGAGTAAAATCTGATGAAAAAGTTCTAAAGCTCTGCTGGAGTTATTTGGATATCTGCTCTCTTCCTATGCTGGAGATACTTGGATATCTTCTCTCTTCCTATGCTGGAGTTACTTGGATATCTGCTCTCTTCCTATGCTGGAGTTATTTGGATATCTGCTCTCTTCCTATGCTGGAGTTATTTGGATATCTGCTCTCTTCCTATGCTGGAGTTATTTGGATATCTGCTCTCTTTCTATGCTGGAGTTACTTGGATATCTGCTCTCTTCCTATGCTGGAGTTACTTGGATATCTGCTCTCTTCCTATGCTGGAGTTACTTGGATATCTGCTCTCTTCCTATACTGGAGTTACTTGGATATCTGCTCTCTTCCTATACTGGAGATACTTGGATATCTGCTCTCTTCCTATGCTGGAGTTATTTGGATATCTGCTCTCTTCCTATGCTGGAGTTACTTGGATATCTGCTCTCTTCCTATGCTGGAGTTATTTGGATATCTGCTCTCTTCCTATACTGGAGATACTTGGATATCTGCTCTCTTCCTATGCTGGAGTTATTTGGATATCTGCTCTCTTCCTATGCTGGAGTTATTTGGATATCTGCTCTCTTCCTATGCTGGAGTTATTTGGATATCTGCTCTCTTCCTATGCTGGAGTTATTTGGATATCTGCTCTCTTCCTATGCTGGAGTTATTTGGATATCTGCTCTCTTCCTATGCTGGAGTTACTTGGATATCTGCTATCTTCCTATGCTGGAGTTATTTGGATATCTGCTATCTTCCTATGCTGGAGATACTTGGATATCTGCTATCTTCCTATGCTGGAGATACTTGGATATCTGCTATCTTCCTATGCTGGAGATACTTGGATATCTGCTCTCTTCCTATGCTGGAGTTACCTGGATATCTGCTATCTTCGTATGCTGGAAATACTTGGATATCTGCTCTCTTCCTGTGCTGGAGATATTTGAATATCTGCTCTCTTCCTGTACGGTAACCTTTGCAATATACCATACACATCTCAGCAATTTGCTGTTATTGATGATCTGAATTACATCGATTTCTCGTTCAGTTCTGAGTTGCCTTCTGCATTAGAACTGTTGTTCTGTTCTTTCTTCATGAATTCGAATTCTTTTCTACTTACAGCGTCTTAACAACAAGAAAAAAAAGACCCAAAAATTACCTCAGAATATCTCGTCAAAAATTTTTTTAATGTATTATAAAAATGAACTTTATATGCACTATATTGTTCCCCCACCCCTTTCTTTCTCTTTTAAGATCAGTTCATGGAATCATTAAACAGTAGGTCAGTGCATAGCTCTCTCTGAACCATTACACGCAAGTGAAACAGTAGTAATTGCTTATAGTTGATCAGGCATGTCTGAAAATATGAGGAAAAGAGCAACTTTCAAGAAGATTATGCAAGCCAAAAGGCCAGAAACTTACATCTCTTGGAAGGCTCAAAATCTGATTGTAAGACGTATCAAACTTCTACCAAGATTATGCAAGCCAAAAGCTAGAAGCTTGAGTTTCTTGTAATGGCCAGAAACTGACTGGAGGACATATAGAACAAAAAAATACTTCAGAGAACGGTGAATTGAAAGCATACTAGAAAAAAAAAAAAGAAAGCACTCAGTACGGCCAAAACTCTTGTCTACAAACACCTCTGCCACGTAGACTCTATAGCAGTGGTTCTCGAACTTTTTTCACTCACATCACACTTTCCTTTATAGTGAGTCCTTGATCCACACTAACGTATGAGTTGGCAACACTGCAGGATACTCGGTTTGCCAGTCATTTGTTTGTAGACTTCTAATCGTGACGATATTTTGTTCCTAGTCTGGCATGTTTTGAGGTTGCCAGTTTGGCTGTCGCGTGTTATATGCAGTACCCCGTTAATTATGTATTCTGGGCAATTTAAGTTCATTAAGTTTCTGGTTAAGAAAAGTTGAAGACGAGTCAGTAACAGAATGTAAACATAACAAATGTGAGATGGAACCGATTTCAAGTGTAAGTCATGAAAACAAGGAACGAGAAAGACTTCTCTCAGATGAACAGGAAATAAGTGCTTTTCTGCAATTCCAACACGAACTGAACTTTTGTGTGATAGCGAGTAGCTCACGTTTCTCATTCGTAACTGAAATCTTTTTATGTAAACCTCTGGAAAATAAATATGTTTCAGGTCTTATTCTTCCTTCAGTATTAAAATGAATGAAATTATTTTAATTATTTAAAAACACGCCGAGGTTTTCCGGTGAGAAAGTCCAACTCTAGATCAAACTGGTGCAACGAAAACCACGGTGTCACGCAATCCCGCTTCTGAGACCCACCAAGAATACAGGCTCAAACCCTGAGATACTCTGAACCTCTTGTGGTCCTCTCGGGGATCTCGTGTGGTCCTTTGGGGGACCACACGGGGACCACGGGACCTATCGAGGACCGCACGTGTAATTTCAGTAGGATCACAGGGCGGTCTTGGTGGTAGAAACGAATGAAGAAGAAGAAGATTTTAATTATTTTTTTTTTACCAGCAATATCACAACGTCTGGAAAGTTTCTATGGAATCTCGTGGCACACCCTTTGAGAACCACTGTTCTAACAAACTTCTAAGAGAATATCAAATGCTAGACCTCTCCATATCCTAATCAAGCCTCACAGAGGTTTATTTTCAAATGATTAGAAACGTTTTCGGTAATGTAAGCAATATTGAGAATAAACATTTCCTCCAGTTCTTAACTCATTTCAGTTCTTGGTTAAGTTTTTACTTCCATTACAATATTTTATTCTAAAAATGATAGCATTATCTGGACCTGACACATATTAAGACACTTTCAGATAAAAGATAACCAAGGACTACTTGAGCAAGACAGGTTGTAGGACGAAAGCTCTTCGAAATATCTGGGTTTATTTCTCAGAGAACAGAAAGTAAGAGAAATTCCTGTTTGTAATGGGACAATAGAAGGTGAAAAAGACTTAGGCAATTTCAGTAATATAAGATAATGTTCATAGTCAGTAAAAGAGTTCTATGCAAAAATAGCTTAGAATATAAAATTCTTTTTTTCTTATCGCAGTGAAAAGCGTGCCATTAGTAGAGACAGCCCTATCTTGCGTGAGCTGAAGGGATTCGAGCCATGAGTAAAGAAGACTCGAGTCATGAGTTGAAGGGAAGCAAGCCATGAGAGGATTCGAGCCATGAGTTGAGGGGATTCGAGCCATGATTTGAGAAGATTCGAGCAGTGAGTTGAGGGGAATCAAGCCACGAGTTGAGGGGATTCGAGCAATAAGTTGAGAGGATTCGAGCAATGAGTTGAGGGAAACCGAGATATGAGTTGAGGGGATTCGAGCCATGAGTAAAGAAAACTCGAGTTATGAATTGAAGGGAAGCAAGCCATGAGGGAATTCGAGCCATGAGTTGAGAGGATTCAAACAATGAGTTGAGGGGAAGCAAGTCGTGAGTTGAGGGGATTCCAGCCATGAGTTGAGAGGATTCCAGCAATGAGTTGAGGGGATTCGAGTCACGAGTTGAGAGGATTCCAGCAATGAGTTGAGGGGAAGCAAGCTATGGGTTAAAGGAATTCGAGTCACAAGCTGAGGGGATTCGAGCCATGAGCCGAATGCACATACTTGTTTTATTTATCCGTTTTGACTTATTTGTCTGCTATAATAAACCTAATGGTCAAATGATAGGTCGAGGCTCGCAGTTTTCTGAGAGCTTTACATAACAGTCCCACAGCTTCTGCCTCATGTCGAGGCTGTCCGGCCAGATGGAGGCAGTTTAGATCTTCTAGAGCTAGATTAGACATTCTGGCAGTAACTTTCTTCTGGGCTTTGACTCTGCTCCCTCGCGGACATTTCTGTGACTCGGAAAAACCGTTGACAAGTCCCCTCCCCCTTCCTCCTCTTCTCCTCCTCCTCCCCCCGCCCTTTTAATGCACATTGTCTTATTTACGAAAGGAATCCGTAATATCCCTTTGGACATGGGTAGAGACTGGAATATGTTAGGCAATGGTGCGAGAAATGGAACCCACAAGGGCAAGGAGAAACACTTGAGTCCAAATGGTCTATAGAAACACAGGAAGAACTGGAAGAATTGATGATGTTCTTCAAGAACATGTACCAGTCGAAACCATGGCTCTCGTGAGTTCCATTTCTAGTGAAGGGTTTTGCCACTTTGAAATTCGATCGGATTCAAGTAATAAGTTCAACAGATTCGGGCCGTTATTCGAGTATACAAGCTTGTATTCAGGCCCCGTAGCTCAACAGATTCGGACAACGAAATTAGTGAATTCAAGTCATGAATTAAATGGTTTCGAAGTAATAAAGGTAGATAGAGGAATATGGTTCTGTTTTACAAAACGACAGAGGGAGCGAGGAAATTGAGAAAAAAAAACACAAATGGTAGAAAGTATGAAAGTAAGATGAAAATATATAAATGAAAGACATTCATTCATTCATTCATTTGCATGTCCCTTGCGAAACTTTGCCTCCCAAACAGCACTCCTGTAGGCCTCTCGGTTGTGAGCAAGATGGCCTGCTGCTGCTGCATCCATTTGCAGATCGTCAATGATGTCTTGCAGCCATCTTCGTTTTGGTATCCTTCCAATACGGTCTTCTCTAAATTATCATGACTTTTAATGTGTCCAAAATATCTAAGTTTTCTCTCTTTAATCCTCTTTACTAGCCAGCCTTCTTCACTATTAAGCTCTTGTAGTATAGATATATTTGTTCTTTTTTGTGTCCACGATATTTGGAGAACTCTTTGTAGCATTTGCATTCAAAGGCATTTATGTGTTTCTCAGCTGTTTTGTTAAGTGTCCAGGTCTCACAGGCATATGTTGCAATGGGAAAGATGCATGCCCTTAAAAATCTTATTTTTGTGGTTCTGTCTGCTCCTCTCCACAGATTCTTTATTTGTTTTACTTTCTGAAGAGCGATAGATATCCTCCTTTTAATGAAAAACATACAACATCCAATATTTATGCCATTATCTGCAAAAGTTGCGATTTGAAGTATATAGGGGAAACTGGTTTACGCTTGGAAGATCGTTTTCGTCAACATCTTAACATTTCCAAGTGAGCACGGACACGTGTAGCAAAATACTTCTGTCAAATAAACCACCTAGGAAAACGAGGACATTTATGTTTGTACAATCCACTCCTGTTCTTCTGATGAACGATCTCGGAAGGCTCTAGAACAGCCCCTTATTTTCCAGGCTGGCTGTCTCCATTCAGCTGGAATTAACACTAACTTCAGCTTCTTTTACACTTCTCTACATTTTAACCCACTTTCTGCTGTTCGTGCTCTACTTCCGTGTCTTAGCGCCGCTCATTTCGCTGCAGTTTTTCATTCATAGGTTTTAGTTTTATCCTCTAGCCCTCACCTTCTTCTCTAGCAGCTATAAGTCTCTTTTCTGCCCCCCCCCCTTCCATTGTTTTCTCCGCTTCACCACCTACACTCCGCTGACATCCGATTGGTTAAAGTTAGTTTTCGTTGTCGTCTCTCATTCGTTCATCGCTCTCACTTTCCTCGTCTTTAGGGCGGATCTGTTGTAATTTGTACTAGGAGGAAGCTAAGTTTTTCAGTTTTCTGTCTTTTTTTTTTTTTAGTGTGTTGCGTTGCTCTTGTGTGTAATCTTTGAAAAAGGCTGAAGCCGAATTATTCGATGTTGTATGCTTTTCATTTATACATTCCCATCTTACTTTCATAGTTTCTGCCATTTGTGTTTTTTCTCACTTCCTTATTCCCTCTATCGTTTTGTTAAACTGAATCATACACCTCTATTTACCTTTATTGCTTGAACCATACACCTCTATCTACCTGTATTACTAGAACTAGTTTTACCGCAGTCATTATCTCTTTTAAACGGATTCGAAACATTGCTTGAGCGGAAATGGACAATGAATTGAATGGTTTCGAGCCATGACTTAAACAGATTCGAGCTGTTAGTCGCACAGATTCGGGTAATGAGGTGAATAATTTGTTTATAAATCCTCCAGATGTTGAAGATGTAGAGAACATGACACAATTTTGAACTGAACATCAGATTGTGTTCATCACGTAAAAAACGACCCACGTTTGTATTCAAACCACAGAAATAGTGAACATTCACAGAACACACTACAAAATGTTTCCAATCCTTTGATCCGGTCTCAGTAGTTTAGTCGTCCCTCTGTGACGAGACGCGGCAACCGATGGTCACTATTGCCCTGGGGTTTCACTGCTATCGCTCTCTGCTCCGGAGTGAGTGCTCTGTGTTTGTGCATCGAATATCAATAAATCTCGGCGTTGAAAGCACTTGTACTTGGCCATTGCTCGTCTCAGTTTATCCACCAATGTCACGCCCTAAAGTTCATTTTCTACATACCTTATCGCAAAACCAACATTTCTCCTGGGATAATGTTTGTTCTCGTCTCGGGCGTTTTTATAACGCGAGATTTAATAATGTTCCACGGGAAGAATTCATTAGCCGTTCATTGTCTCATCCCCCCCACGTGAGTAACTCAATCACCGCTCATTGCCTTTAATAACACAACAACATAAACGCGTTTCAACACATCACTGGACATTCGCTCAACACTTTTACACTTTTAGCAATACAAATCATTGACTCCGCAAATAAAAACCCACCCGACTCCATGACGCCGAACAAGATGGCGAGAAATTATTTCCAGCTCTCTACAACTGAGGGACTGAAGATCTGAATGCACATTGCCTTATTTACGAAAGTCATTTTCAAGATGCACCGGCAATTTCGCCCAGTGCAGTTCGGGCTATTAATTCCTGATTTTTAACGTTCACAACCGATTTTCGCCTAATTGCCGCTAAACAAACACCAGCGATGGAAGTCAATGTATTCAGCAACATTTTCTATGGGTGTTGTAAATTGTTCTTTAAAATGCTAATGTTAGAAAAAAAAAATATTGATAACATTTAAACGTTTCATAATCATTTTTTCCGCCGCCGAGAGATCAAAGGTTACTTCTCATAATTTGTATGTCCCGCTGCCATGTTGGTTGTGATTTACTCTGTATTGTTTGTGATTTACTCTGTATTGTTTGTGATTTACTCTGTATTGTTTGTGATTTACTCTGTATTGTTTGTGATTTACTCTGTATTGTTTGTGATTTACTCTGTACAGGTTGTATTTGAATACTTTATGACTGGTTCTGTGCTGCTTGTGATTTACCCCCTATAGTGTTTGTCATTTACTCTATACTGTTTGCGATTTATTTGTGATTTACTGTATTGTTTGTGATTTATTCTGTGTAGCAGTGTACTTTACTCTGCATACTTTGTGATTGACTCTGTACTGCTTGTGATTTTCTCTATATTATTTATGACTAACTCTGTATTTCTTTGTGACTTACAGCTTATAATTTACTCTGCCTACTTGTGGTTGGTTCTGCACGTTTGTGATTTACTCTATATTGTTTGTGAATTACTCAGAACTGTTTGACTCTGCAGTGTTTGTAGTTTGATTTAGTTGGTAGTTTTCCATTCTACCTGTTCCGCTCATCATTTCCTCCACACTGTTACTTGTGTGCAACGTTTCCTTTATACCAGTTCTTGTTCTTGTTCCTTGTTCTTTGTTTGTTTTTTTTTTTTTTTACTGTGAATACATTTCCCACTTTTCTAATATTTCGCTTCAGAATCCTTACCACGAGCAGCTCTGAAGTGGATTCCGCGCGGTAAGAGAAGCAAGGGATGACACAAAGTGGCATGGGGACGTACAGCAGAGAAAATGCTGGTAAACAAAGAACTGACGTGGGAGATGGCCTAGAAGATGTCAAAGGACGGACAAAAATGAAAATGTCTTGCCACCAGCAGCATCGTGCGTCTCGGACAATAAAGCACAGCAGAGAGAGAGAGAGAGAGAGAGAGAGAGGGCAGAGAGAGACAGAGAGAGAGGGGGCAGAGAGAGACAGAGAGAGAGAGGGTAGAGAGAGACAGAGAGAGAGGGGGTAGAGAGAGACAGAGAGAGAGGGGGCAGAGAGAGACAGAGACAGAGAGAGACAGACAGAGAGAGGCAATTAGAGAGAGAGGGACAGAGAGAGATAGAAAGAGAGGCAGAGAGAGATACAAAGAGAGGCAGAGACAGACAAAGACAGACACGGAGAGGCAGAGAGAGACAGAGAGAGAGAGAGGAGCAGAGAAGGAGACACAGGGAGAGACAGAAACAGAGAGACAGACAGAGACAGACAGAGAGAGAACGAACGAACGAGCATACTTTATTTTCAAAGAGTTAAGAATTGGGCACGCAGGCCCGTCTAACATTCTGCCCTTCATCACACAGCTTTCGCTCAGTCACAGTCATTCAGCATTTGTTAATGAGCATAATAATCAGGAAGACACATTAAATGATTACATAAATAAATAATAAACTTATCTCATGTTCATACACTCTAAACTCTGATTTATGCAACAGCATGAAATAAACTTATATTCTTATATTCATTCAAAACTAACAAATTTATAGAAAAGCAGTATTTAAAAAAATTACAACACTCAAGTCATACTTTAACTACTTTAATCTATGCTTAAGGGGGCATATAGTCCATATCAAAAAGATGTTGACAAAGTTTAAAGTTATAAGAATGAATATTACTTTTATGTTAATTGGTAGGGCATTCCAAAGGTGGGCAGCTGAGAAAGATAAGCTTTTTTTAAACATGTCAAGCCTTGGTTTTGGGAGAATACAATTGCTTAAGCGTTGGCTGTGTTTTGGGTTGGATTTGAACAACGACCACAGATAGGGTGGAGCATTGTGCGATAGAATTTTATGAATTAATTTGGCCTTGTTGAAAAGAAATCTCTTCTTGAGGGGTAGAATATCAAGATGTTTGTCCTTATTTGTAATACGTACTGCATGTTTGTCTACTGCTCGTTTTTGAAGTGAGTAAAGTCTTTTCATGTTTGACATGGAACAACCATCCCAGACTGTGGAGCAGTAGTCCAAGTGTGTTTGTATCTGTGATATGTAGTATATTTTTCTAGTGACTATGTCAAGAAAATGTTTAATTTTAGTAAATTGGTAAACTTTTTGTGCAGTGAGTTTGGTTAGATTGTCTACATGATGATTCCAGCTAAGGTGGTGGTCAGTCATGAGACCTAGAGTTTTATGTTCACTAACACTCTCTATCTGTGAAGTTCCAGCATGGAGCTGTAGTGTTGTTGTTGGTGAATTTGTTAATTTCTGTCTTGTTGTAATGAGCATGGATTTTGTTTTGCTGGTGTTTATGAGCATTCTGTTGTTATTGTTCCAGTTAATTAGACTGTTTATTTCAATTCGAAGACCTGACTCAAGGTTAATACAGTCATTGTCATTAGTGTAAACTGTGCAGTCATCAGCACAGAGGTCACAAGATGATTTTTTTAGATGAAGTGGAAGATCATTGATGTAGATGGTGAACAGAAGAGGACCAAGAATAGATCCCCGTGGAATGCCATTATCAACCACAGATGAACTTGACTTAGAGTTTATGAGGCAAACTACCTGTTGTCTGTTGGAAAGAAAAGATGTAATAAATTTTATCAAGTCAGGGTGTAATCTATAAGTCTCAAGCTTTCTAACTAGGATTTCATGATCAGTCATGTCAAATGCTTTTTTAAAGTCAACAAAGACAGCACCACATAATTTATCTTCATTTATATTAGATAACCAACATTCTGTCACTTTTGTGAGAGCTGTGTGGCAGGAATGTCTGGGCCTGAAACCTGACTGACAGTCAACAATCAAATCATTTTCTTGCATGTGTTGTAAGGTTGTTTTTTATGTGTTTTTTGTTTTTTTTTTCTATGGGTTTTGACAAAGTCGATAGAATGGAAATTGGTCTGTAGCTTGAGGGATTTTTCTCCGAACCAGATTTTAAAAAAGGGATATATTTTTGCAATTTTAAAAGCCTGAGGAAAATGACAATGTGCAATGCACTGATTGTAAATGTATGTTAGTGTATCTGTAATTACTGGGGCTGAGTAGCGTAATAGCTTCTTGCTGATTTCATCCAGTCCTGCTGTGTTGTTGTTCTTTAAAGATGAAAGATAATTGTAAACTTCACTAACTGACATGAAAGGAATACTAGGTTGCTTTAGATTTGCACATCTGCTACCTATAAATTTGTTTAATTCGCTTAAATCAAAAGTAGGGATTAGTAGTGAAGATTCTAAGATATTGACTTCTTCTCTGAAGTGAGTGCTGAACTCTTCACAAGCGGGCACATGATTATAACTCTGCAAGTCAGACTGTTTTCTCTTGTTTGCTAGCATGTTAATTGCTTTCCAGACAGACTTACTGTCTGACTTATTCTGAACTAGGTTCCTAAAGTAATTTCTCTTTTCTTGCCTAATTAAATATTGAACTCTATTTCTAAGTAATCGGTAGCTAGCGAATTTCTTAATTTTGTGGGCCTGATCCCTTTCCCTCATAACTTGCAATATCTCAGGTGTTATCCATGGGGACTTCACTTGATGTTTAACTCTCACCTCTTTAATAGGAACATGGTTGTCAAATACATCACTGGAGGTTTTTATCCAGTATTCCAGGGCCTTATCAGGGTCAGTTAGTTGGTACACGTGATCTAGGGGTGCTGCTTGTAACTCTTTCAGAAATGACTGGGAGACAGAGGCAGAGAGAGAGAGAGAGGGGGGGGGGGGGCAGCTAGAGACAGAAAGACAGAGACAGACAGACAGAGAGAGACAGACACAGCGAGAGAGGGGCAAAGAAGGAGACACACAGAGAGACAGAGACAGAGACAGACAGACAGAGAGAGAGGCAGAGAATGACAGAGAGAGAGAGAGAGAGAAAGAGAGAGAAAGAGAGAGAACAATTAACTTCATGTTAATTCTTGTCCAGTTTGCTAGAACTCTGAGAGAACTCACGGGACACTAACCATAACAAAAACCACGTAAAATGTTTCAAATATTTTCACGGAAAGATTTTTTCCGACTGTTTTAAGTCCAACAGTTAACAATTTTTTTCTAAACGACGAAGCCTTTATTTCAAGTAATAAATGTGCAAAATGTAACTTTTATGCAGTCATCTCAAACTATCTGCAGGAGAAACATTTTATTAGTGATTGTGATATTAAATATTACATTTTTAAAATCAGTCTTCAACAGTTACAATGCTGGGGAATCTGTACTTTAAAGACGTATCTTAGACATGTTAATCTGCACTTCTGTCAAAATTTACTTTTCTCAACACTCCATAAAAAAAAGGTAAAATTCCCCTTTCCATGCCATTAAGGCATATTCGGGACTACGGTGTTAGGCCCGTATTTTCCATGACCTTCGACACATGAAAGTCTGATGTGGTCAGTATCACGCCTGGCCGCTTTTACCTTCCCAGATTTCTCTGGTACCCATTTTTAGAGGCTGGGTCGACCCCGGTGCCTTTTACGGCGTGTACCAGGAAAAAAAAAAAATCAACACTCAATAGTTCTGCGTAATTCAAACATATTCTATTCGGTATTCGTCGAAAGAGCGTTTCTGAATAGTGATCCGAATAGTTATTTTTGCAATCGAATAAAGAAGCTCTGTTTAGCAGGAGTGAAGTATCGAACTCATTGCCCTGAATATAATGAAAATGATTTTTTTTTTAGGGAGGGGGGGGATAATCAGAAGAAGAGCAGCATACACTTTTGATGACATGACATTCTACCCTACGTCGGCCGAAGGTGTATGTATGCTCGAGTTGGAACATGATGATGATGATGATGGAAACAGGACGTAATCTTGTGCATACTCACGTCTTTGCACACGAGGGAGGGCTTAAGAGTTAGATTTCTGGGTAGGGACGTCTGGGCGGTGTTGTGGGAGACGTTCTCGCAGGGCCTGTCCTGGACTATGTAGACACAAAACTCTTCGTATTCCTCGTCCCTCAGCTTCGTGAAGTCCCAGCCTTCCTCCATGGCATCTGAAACAGTTAAGACAGACAATGTTTTAATGGCATCTGAAACAGTTAAGACAGACAATGTTTTAATGGTACGTGAACCAGTTAAGACAGACAATGTTTTAATGGCTTCTGAAACGGTTAAGACACACAATGTTTTAACGGCATCTGAAACTGTTAAGACACGCAATGTTTTAACGGTAAATGAAACATCTCAGATACAGAATGCCCTACGTATAAAAATAATTCCGCCACAGTGTCTGAAGCAGTTAAGATTTACGAACATTCTATTGGTACAAAATAACAACGAAAACATTTCCACTCTTTCAGATAATTCAGAAAGTGCAAAAAAAAAAAAAAATAAGGAAACAAATGCTTGAATGGACAACCAAACGAGAGCGCAAGAAGTCATAAGAAAACAGAAAAGACTCACCTGTGGCTTTGAAAAAAAAAATATGATGGAATTAAAAAAACAAGCCACTGGCTACTTGAAAAGGGGAGAGAACAAAATTACGGCAATTGAAGTGGACAACGAAATAGCATTGGAGACGTGAAGGTTTACCTGAAGATATAAAATTGGAGGAAGGTCAAAAGATGTGTCTGTGTCACGTGACATCGTATAAGTACACAGTGAAAACATCATGAATGTTTGAAAGAATAAAAAAAAAAAAAAAATGAAAACTGGAGGCTGCAATATCAACAGACGGATAGACATGATGATGTCCTGACTGAAAACAAAATTCTGATGGAAGTTTACAAAAACTAGAGGAACATGTTTACCTAAGAGGGCATTAGAAGAATATTCGGAGCTTTAGAAGAATGTGGCGATGATACCAGAGCTAAAATAACAGAGCTTAATAACAACTGACATAATGGGTGATGTCACAGACAGTTTAAAAAAACACAATTAAACAACAAATATCATATGATAGTAATGTCAAACAGGATTTTGTAAAAAAGTATCGCAACTAAATAACAGCGTGATGCAATGATAATATCAAACACTGTAAAAAAAAAATTGTATCATAGCTACATAACAAAGTAACACAACTGTAATATCAGAGTACAACAAAAATATGAAAGTGTAACATCAATGTAAATAGAAAGGCACTGGCATGATTATAAATTTGTATTTAGCTCAGAATAAGAAGAGTGGAGCAGAAGATAAATGTACAAGTGACATTAACCTTCTTGGCTGCTGACATAAAAATTAACTGTTCTCAACTGCAATTTTTTTCTTTGACTCATTAACGGAAAAGGGAAGAAAAGAGAAGAGAAGAGAGAGAGAGAGAAGAGAGAGAGAGGAGAGAGAGAGAGAGAATGAATGAATGAATGAATGAATGAATAATCTTTATTTGTAAAAGCTAAAGAATTGGGCACGCAGGCCTGTCTTACATTCTGCCCTTCATCACTCCATCTTTCATTCTTCCCACACACTCGATTTAATACAACTATAAAAATTACATTAGGAAAAAAAAACATATTTTAAAAAAGTGTAAGATTAAACTATTACATTCGAAGCAAAAGAGAAGAAATAATTAACCTAATAAAATAGCACTCACACACACATACACGCGCACACACAGACATATACATAATCAAAAATACATTGTCAGTACAGATCTTCTAACATATGTTTTTAACAATAATTAAAATAATTTCTAACACTATCTAACAAGTTACTTTTCGAACTATGTCATTTTAGTACTTGATGGTTGGTGAGTCATGGGTTGAGAGAGTGCTGGTTATTCTATGGAGGCATATAATTACAAGCAAGTAAATAATGAAACAGGTTTGAGTTAAAGGATAAAGTATTACCAATGGATTTTAAATGTTAGGGAAGGGTATTCCTGAGCTGTACTACAGAGTATGCAAGGCTTTTCTTGTTCAGATCAATCGTGGGTTTAGGAAGAAGACAGTTTTTGAAACGCTGGCTATGTTTAGTGTTATACTTAAACAGTGACCACAAGTAAGGCGGAGCATTGTGCGACAGAATTCTGTGAACAAACTTAACTTTGTTAAAAATGACTCTGTATTTGAGAGGTTTAATTTTGAGTTGTTTGTGCTGATACAGTCTGTACTGAGTGTTTGTCACAAATTAGATTTAATGCTCGTTTGTAAAGTGAGAGGAGCCTTTTTGTGTTTGAGCATCCATCCAAGATTGTGGAACAGTAATCTAAGTGTGTTTGTATGTGTGATATTAGTATATCTTTCTTGTGTCTGTGTCAAAAAAGTGTTTAATTTTGGCTAGTTGATAAACTTTCTGTGCAATCAAGTTTGTTAGGTTATGTACGTGAGAATTCCAAGTTAAATGCTGATCAATGATGAGTCCCAGAGTTTTATGTTCATGAACATTTTCTATTGCCTTAGTCCCAGCACAAAGCTGTAGTGAAGTTTTTGTTGCATTCTGAGGTTTATGTCTTGTAGTGATAAGCATGGATTTTGCTTTGTTGGTGTTTATCAACATACCATTTTTATTACTCCATTTAATCAAATTGTTTATATCATTTTGGAGCGTTGTCTGTAGGTTATTAGAGAGGAGAGAGAGAGAGAGAGGAGATTAAATTTTGCAGTACGTTTACTAATATTAAAATACTAATAATATACTTAATATTGAAGAAGATTGACTAGTAAGGAAGATTTAAACAGAGAAAACTTAAATATTTTGGACATATTAAACAATTTAGAGAAGACAGTCTTGGAAGGGTACATAATGGGGAAAAGAAAGAGAGGGAGACCAAGGCGAAGATGGCTGCAAGACATCGTTGATGATCTGCGAATGGACGCCTCAGCAGCAGGCCATCTTGCTTACAACCGAGAGGCCTACAGCAGAGCTGTTAGGGAGGCAAATTTCCGCAAGGGAGATGCAAATGACTGACTGACTGACTGACACTTACTAAAGTTTCTTTAAGACACGAAATGGACAGCCATGAGAACAAAGAAATACATGAAACAGGACATGAATTTTGTGGAGCAGTATGATCGCTTGTTTCACCCCGGCCGACACGGCACAGGATGATGATAATAATGACCCCAAAAAAAAACCTGCTGAAATCACAAGAAATAATTATCAATGTTTCTTCGTACAAAGTATTGCTTGTTTGCATCATTTCTTGCGTATTAACAGCATATACTGTACTGCTTGTATGCATTATTTCTTGCGTATTAACAGCATATACTGTACTGCTTGTATGCATCATTTCTTGCGTATTAACAGCATATACTGTACTGCTTGTATGCATTATTTCTTGCGTATTAACAGCATATACTGTACTGCTTGTATGCATCATTTCTTGCGTATTAACAGCAGATACTGAAGCTGGCCGATAGGGAGAGATTATAACTTTTACACCTAAGAACGCTAACATCCCATTTAACCTGATTAGTTAACCATAAAACTAAGTACATGTACTCATTGTTACCGTTTTACACAGAAATATTCCAAACGGTAAAAATCCAACACTATGACCGGTCGTCCCAAAAAAAAAAAAAACACAAACAAAAAACAAAAACCTGACAAAATACTGAATTGTTTAAATCTTTTTTTTATCAGCGATTTTTAGCCACTTTTTTTTTTCTTGAATCTCCTCGTAGAAATGAACATCATTTAAGATCCTTTCCTCTAGGAAAGCTATCACTTGCTGGAGTCTTCGAGCTTGGACTTCAGGGGGTTTTGAAATCAGAGCGCTTTTTCCACGATAAGAGTCATCATTTCCTCGAAAATTAGGAAAGTGTGCGAAGAGGCTTGTTCGGTAAGTTGTGAAATCGTTGTGGAAGACCTCCTCCTCCTCCTCCTTGCCGTTCCTGTCCCCCTCCCCCCCCACCCCCACCCCCACAACCTTCCTGACTCTCATATGCTCACAGGTGTATCCTCCTCCTACGACTTCAGGATATCTTTTTAGAGCCGTGATAAGGAGCATAAGGGTGTGCAATATTTATTTTTTTTTTTTTTGGATTATGAGTGGTTGTTGGATGCAAATGAGAGAGAGAGAGAGAGAGAGATGTAAGAGATAATCTGAATAATAACGTGCATCTTTTATGAAATATAATACAGTTAACTGGGCACATAGGCATCTTCTTGCAAACATGTAGGAGAATCATTGGCCTTGATGTCAAGTTGAAAAGGAAAACAAGACAGTTAACTGGGCACATGGGCATCTTCTTGCAAACATGTAGAAGAATCATTGGCCTTGATGTCAAGTATAAAAGGAAAACAAGACAGTTAACTGGGCACATGGCATCTTCTTGCAAAACATGTAGGAGGATCATTGGCCTTGATGTCAAGTTGAAAAGGAAAACAAGACAGTTAACTGGGCACATGGGCATCTTCTTGCAAACATGTAGGAGAATCATTGGCCTTGATGTCAAGTAGAAAAGGAAAACAAGACAGTTAACTGGGCACATGGTCTTCTGCTTGCAAACATATCTGAGACTCAATGGCAGCAAAGGAAGACAAAATATTCCAAGCGGCACACTGGAATGTGCTTGCTAACATCTATAAAACTCAGTGACCTGGACTTCAGGTACAAAAGGAAGACCAGGCAATCTATGTGGCATATGGGAATCTGCTTGGTAACATTTATGAAAATCAGTGACATATACTCCACATAGAAAAAGAAGGTAACTCAGTCTAAGTGACAAACAGGAATCTGCTTGCAAACAAAACTCGTAAAATGCAACGATAAAAGAAGGGTATCACACAAGTCAACTATTCCAATTGAAACGAACCAAGACGTATGCTCTTCACTTCTATACGGGAACAACAAAAGGTAAAGTCCAGCTAATCTAATGAACGTAACAGTGGACAGGGAGTATAAATGTGGAAGAAGAAGAAGAAGAAGAAGAAGATGATGATGATGACGACGACGACGACTTCTTATTCTTGATACGTTGACAATAATAGTATTAATCACAAAAAACTATGAATTCCATAAAATAAGAATTAAACTTTACCTACTGACATAAATTGAATTCCGTTGTTCTCTACCCACCTAAAAGCAACCACATCTCTTATAGTATGTTTACAGTATGTTCATTTACAACGAAAAGGCATCTATTTTACTGTATCCAGAAATCTGAAGTCTTCTTATGGGCTGACATATGCTGCGACAACTGACTGAAATTTACGTCTTCGAAAGTTTTAATATGGTAAATATACAAGATGGGGAAAGTATACGCAAGCTTGATAATACGAAACAGAGGAATGAAAGACATATATATTTATGCTCGAGACTACGAGTGGTTTCAACATCATTCAATTTAAAAAAAGAATAGAGAAGCAACGAAGAAGAAACTGTAACATTACACAAATAGCGGCTTTTATATCATCTGATTTAGGTGTTCTCAAGCTTTCTGTAGCAGGCCCGGAAAAAGACAGTATGTTACAGAATGTTCGTGTACCCCAGCTGTCTAAACCATTATCATTATCAGCCTGTTAGGTAGCGGTTTGCCTTGAAAGTTTGTCAGCAGCATGGGATTACTTTACATACGGGCAGCCAGAAGTAGAGCAGTTGAAATAAACTTGTAATTTAGCAACATTCTTTTCTTTTTAAAATTCAAGACCGAGTCTCATACAAGCATCATTTGGTTCTCATTCTCCCATCATTTGGTTCTCATTCTCCCATCATTTGGTTCTCATACTCCCATCATTTGGTTCTCATACTCCCATCATTTGGTTCTCATACTCACATCATTTGGTTCTCATACTCCCAGGGGGTATGGATACTCCCGGATTAAGAACCACTGTTGTAAGATATGTGGTGTAGTGGTTAGTGCATTCGCTTGCCGATCAGAAGGTCCCTGGTTTGATTTTGCACTCGGGTGGAATTTTTCGTACCTACCGGCATCGGGGTTAACCCGGTCTTTAAAAAAAAATGGTTACCTGGAGTTTCCTTAGGAAAACAAAGACAGCCAGGCAAGGTGCTGACATCCCTACCTCAAATGCTGTAGTGGCCTAGAAATGTGAAGACACTAACACTTAATGCCCCTACGGCATGCAAAATGGGACTCAGATGTAAGATATACTAAATTTGGCACCGTAAATACCGACGTTAGCAACATCTGTTATTTAAGTTTCACATAATAAATTAGACGTAAACGGATACACCCTTAACTCACAGATATTCCAGTGCACGGATCATGTCGGAGAAAAGTCCCTTACAGTGACAGATTTCCCAGCACCAAGGCACTCTTTACTACAGAAGTATCACCAAAAAAAAAAAAAACAACGGGCCACGGAAACAAGCTGCCAACAAGTACTTGTTGTACAGCATGCAACTTTCTTCGGTGCTGCTATCAGCACCCAAGTCCGTGCATTTCTATCTGAAACGGCAGGTATAACATTACAGATAACAGTAGCATTCTGAACAGAAAGAAAAAGGTATTATCGTTTGCTTCTTTCTTTCAGTGCCATGCTGTCTAGAACCGCCAGGATATGCTATGTTTAACAGGGGAGTATTGGCGGCAGTGGAGCATCCTGTAGAAGAGGGATGATAGCGGGATTAATCAATTAAAAACATCATATACGAAAGGCGAATACGTGAGATATCTCATCCCCTGCGGTGTGACAGGAGATGTTATATTTCTTCAGCTTATCTGACCTCCCTTCTCGCTGTTTACAGAGAAAGGCCGTGCACGAGTGAAGAGAGAGTACGGAAACTGAAGAAATGGGACTGAAGGAGGATGCTTGGGATGGGGTGAAAGGAACGGAAACGAAAGGAATAATCCTGCATGGCTGCAGCAGTGACATTTTTGTTGTTGTTGTTGTTGTTGTTGTTGTTGTTGTTGTTGCTAAGATTATGATGACAATGACCCCAAACACTTTGGAGTCTCCGAGGGAATTAGTGTACAGCAACAGAAGAATGATTACCGGAAAGGTGAATTCTAAGGTAACAAGAGTCAATATCCTGCGTATTCAAAGGTAATCTTCTTCTTCTTCTTCTTCTATCTCTATTAGGCTACGACTTGATGTTCTTTGTAGCCGCTGCGGTGATGATGCTGATACACAGCATCGTGTCGGATTGGGAGCGGGTTATAGCGGCTCTTATTTCAGCCTCCGAGTGGAGCTAAAAAAAGCAAGGGGTGTGAAATGCTTCTTTAGCAGATTCCACCACTATGGAGACTATGGTGATTTCTGCCCCGTTAGACAGGCTTAGCCTGTTACTGGGTGTATCAATGGAAAGACGGGATTGGGTCTTGAACAGCTATTGTTCGCCAACCTTAACGCTAGCATATCAGCTACGGTCGCTTACTACCATATCTGACAATTTCTTCGCCCCATCAAACATCATATGTTTTCTTTTTCATTCATATAAGTAGATATCCCATTTTCCGTTCATTCACTGACAGTTACATGTGTGCCTTTTACTCCAGTATGTCTCGCCGTGCAGACAGACATTCTCAGCACAGTGTATGGAGTACCCAGTTTTCCAGCTGAGTAGACCTGAGGTCAATGACAGCGAGAAGAAAGCTTTCAGTTCCAGATAAGCGTCGCTCGAAGTTTTAACAGCTCCAGTAGCTATTTTCTGTTACTCTACTCTGGTTTTCATTTTCATTTCTGGTTTGGAGAATCCTAATTCATTTCTGAACGCGTCAACGAAATTTAAGAAGCGTACATTAGAAATCAATTCTTCTCAGTCAGTCAGTCATTTGCATGTCATTTGCAGAACTTTCCCTCTCTAACAGCTTTCCTGTAGGCCTTTCGGTTGTAAGCAAGATGGCCTGCTGCTGATGCATCTATTTACAGATTATCAACAATGTCTTGCAGCCATCTTCGCCTTGGTCTTCCTCTCTTTCTTTTTCCCATTATGTACCCTTACAAGACGGTCTTCTCTAGATTATCATGACGTTTAATGTGTCCAAAATATTGAAGTTTTCTCTTTTTCATCCTCGTTACTAGCCAGCATTCTTCAATATTAAGTTCTTGTAGTATGGATATATTTGTTCTTTTTTTTGTGTCCATGATATTTTAAGAACTCTTGTGTAGCATTTACATTCAAAGGCAGTTATGTGTTTCTCATCTGTTATTCTCTGTTCATTTAGTTTAAATATTCATTGTTGAAGCACCTCTTATTTTACTGCACGTGTCCACTAATTTCTTTTTTTTTAACACTTAATGCAACTTTTACTTTTCTTTCATGGCGAAGTTTCAGATTTCAGAATTCAGAATCTGCCATCATCGCATTGAGGACATTCCTATACATGCTCTGCCGCCTACTCCAACATCCACCGAAGAGTCTGTCTACTGATGGTTTCCGTCAAATGCTGGTTGTTTATTATACGTTTTCTAATATGGCCTTCACATGCCGTCTTTATCCATTCTCAGCATGACTTGTGTTTCAGCCTGTCCAGTCAGTCTGTCAGCCAGCTCATGTCCACCCACCCACGACGAAGGTGAGTGGTTCGAATCCTGCTAAAGGCTCCCCGGTCACCCTGGTGCAGAAACGGGTATCTGGTTTATTCCGGAACTGGGGGAAGGAAAGGCAGGTGGTTACCAAACCACCATCTGATGTGTTGGTCAAGAGAATATAGTTACTGACAACACATCATCAAGCTACTTCTGTGACACAACAGCTTGTTAACTTTACCTAATGCAGTTGTGATTTTTTTTTAAAAACTAAGTTCCGTTGGCGATCGATTAATTTGTAAATAAATCGCCACTCAACGAAAAAAAAAACCCGCTCTCTCAAAGTAGAGCCCCAAAGTTAAGATCAAGCGCTTACATCGCTTCATTACAGTCTTGACCTTTCCCTGTCCTATGGTAAGGATTGATTAGGCAGACTAGTTTTAACGTTCTCTATTAGCGCAATGTTCTTTAAGCAGTGACTTTCATTGCTCTTAAACGTATGGTTATTTACATTTAAGAAAAACTATTCAATTCATTTAATATTTCACTGGCAAAAAAAAACCAAATAAATAAATAAACAAAACAAAATACTGATTTTAATGATGCAGGAAATCGTTATGAAAGTGAAAGCGCAGAGCTAAATGGAGTTAAAGTAGATTAATTAAATTGTAGATAAAATGAATTCTACAAAATATACGTACTTCAAACAGAAAAAGATTAATAGGGCAAAATTAAATTTACTTGATCTTTGGAGAGTAATTTATAGTTTAATATAATATGTACGTCAGTTTATTTTATGATATATTGCTGAAAATTATATACACGTATAGTAGCCATCAGTTCCCACATTGAAGACTTAAGACGCCGCCTTAGCCAAAATGAGCAGCGGCCCCGAATATTAGATAGATTCTGAATATTTATCCTATCCTGCCACTTCCTCTTTCCAGGGGCGTTGTTATCGAAAGCCTAGACTAGACAGGGCGGTGTGGAAGCCAGATAATGAAAACGAAGGGGTGGGAAGTATGCATTAATCAATCTGCATACAGCTTAAAGGCGCCCTGCAATCCCCTCTAGCATCGTGTCAAATGAGACAGTCTCCCCCACTGCGTGTTGTCCGTTCCAACGAGCTGTGAAAAATGAGCACGATTTTGTTGTGACGTTAAGTGTATGTCACCAGGTATCGGGGAAGTGATGGAGGGGGGGGGGAGGAAAAAAAAAGAAAAAAAAGGGGGGGGGAAAGAAAAAAGGGGGGGGGTGCAAATTCGGATACAAACACGAAAAAAAAAGGGGGGGGGGGGGCAAGAAATCGCAAATGAAAAACAAACAAAAAACGAAGCCCTGATTACAGCGAAATTAACCGGCATAAAATCCTTTGATGAGGTTGAAAGACTCGCCGAAGAAATTGGCGAACTACTTTGCGAGCCCTATGTGACTTTTAACGGCACGGGAAGGATATAAGATAATCCATATACTGCACTCACTGGCTCTATCACTCAGACACCATCCACAGCTTGTCTTATTCCAGATACTGCACTCACTGGCTCTATCACAAAGACACCATCCACAGCATGGATATAAGATAAGGCAACGAAATGAAATCACAGAGAAGTTCTTATAGTTCACTAGTCACTGGCCACCGTTGTGGAGTTGAGGATCACACCTTAGGACTTATAATTCTTGAATGTCCTTCTCTTTTACACGTGACTATTTTCTACTGGGAGAAAGTCACAGGCGGATCTCATAGTCAACACAAAAGATAGGGAATTGTGGAGAGAAATGATCGCCTACGCCACACGGCACTTAAAGTGTTTTCTACTGACTCCTCTCAGACTCCGCAGCTGTTCTCTTGACAGCGATGAAGGAGTAATACTGTATCTCCATGGGAGTTTATTTGTTCATGCTGACGCAAAAGCAGATGATTGTTAAACACTGAGCTCTAGCTTGACTGGGAGTGGCTGCTCTGGGGCACTCTTGAGTTCACCTGTATAGGAAGCAAGTCGATCTCATCATCCTTTGCTAGACTGGAAAAAAAAAACCCAGCAGTCTCGTACATGGAGCATCTAGAAAATGTTTAATAGGGTCTTCTTCTGCTTCTACTTCTTCTTCGTTGTCGTAGTCGTCGTCGTTCACCTTTAAAAGAGCGTTGGTTAGTATCTTGAAAGACCGGACGCAACCAATTTCGGTTCACTATAAAGTCTTGAAAAGTGGTTTGTTTATTAGAAGAATGTTGCGAATCCCCTGGACAGCAAAAATAACTAATGAAGAATGTATGAGAAGAGCTGGAGAGACAAAAAAACCTTGTCAAAAAAATAAGAGAGAGACAATGTATTTTCATAGGACCAATGAGAAGAGGGGGGCATTGAAAATATTATAACAACAGGAAAAATATAAGGAAAAAGATCAAGAGAAATAATACTGGACAGTCTGATGGGATGGTGTGAGAGGAGATCACCAACTGAGCTGATGGCCTGCATGAAAGATCGTTACTCTGGAGAAGCATAAAAGCCAACGCCACTCGGCACGGCACCTGATGATGATGATGATGATGATGATGATGTCTTTAATCAACTCTCACCGAAATCTCAGTGCCTTCGGCTGACTTTGAGTGCCATTTTCTCTCTCCTTGAACGTGGCACGAAGGTGGAGGAGAGACTGAAAGCAAAGAAACTGCCTGATAGCACCGCTTTAGAGGAGGAATGAGACACTGATGACAAGTCTCACAAGTGAGTAACTTAAAAGAACATAAAAGACGAAGGTTTAAGAACTTCACCAGCTGTAGATCACTGACATTAACAGAAAGCGAACATGCACAACATGATTAGATACCAACGTAATCAGCATATATGATATCATAGACGCACCAAGGAGATATACTGTGCACACATTTTTTTCGGACCTGTTAACTGAAAGCACTGGCCTTTAACCTGGGGTCCATGACTCCAAGGGGTTCCACAGAAGGACTTTTGGGTTCCACGAAGCACGTAATGGATTGGCTCGATTAAAAAAAAAACACAAACTATTAAGCGTCATCTGGGTTGTATTTATTGCTTCAATTTTTAATGAGGGGGTTTTCAACTGTTCTCAGGCAGGAAAGGGGATCCACTGGCAAAAAAAGATGTTAGGAACCATCGCACTAAAGGGTTATGTGATCAGAGACATATCTGCTGACCTTTCATTTTCTAGCTCTAGGCTGATCCAGGTGCATCTAAAACTTCGACCTTCGTCATGAGTGACAAGCAGACTATTTTCCTACTCAGAGAAGGAAACTGGCTGATGGAGCAACTCTCTCTCCTTCATCATTTGAACATCAAGTGTCATTGCCTTAGGTGAAAAATTTGAAAAGAGAGATGTAGGGAGACTTGGATAAGAGCTGTTGAAAGTTCAAACTGAGATGTTAGGCTACTGACTGGTTTGAATGGTGAAATTAGCTTGACCTGATGTTCCAAGAGAAATTGATGAGATGTTGGCTTAGCCTGATATTCCACGAGGAACTGATGAGATGTTGGCTTAAACTGATTTTCCACAAAGAACTAATAAGATGTTGGCTTGACCTGATGTTCCAAGAGGAACTGATGAGATGTTGGCTCAACCTGATGTTTCACAAGAAACTGATGAGATGTTGGCTTAATTAATCTGATGTTCCATGAGGAGCTGATGAGATTTTTCTCTGCGGAATTTAATGTCCTCTCTTATAAATCTGTTGCTGGAGAATCAGAATCTGTTGCTGGAGAATCAGAATCTGTTTCTGGAGAATCAGAATCTGTTGCTGAAGAATCAAAATCTGTTGCTGGAGAATCAGAATCTGTTGCTGGAGAATCAGACTGAATTGTAAATGTACAGATACTGGTGCAAATTTCTTTCAGTACAGTTTGAAGTGCAATGCAACCATACAAGAAAATCAGATAATAACAATGATGATGATGATGATGATGCCATCAATAATAACAAATCAGTTCTGGAATAATTTACGTTTTAATTAAAGTTTTCATCAAGAACAGATTTAACTTCATACGATAAACTTTCCATAGCCTGACTGTTAAGATTCATCTGTCGAGAAATGTGAACATCTCACGACCCTTTCAAGAAAAAATAGTTAACAGATCAAATGTCCTCTTCTAATGAGGTCTGTGTTCGCTGATCCAATTCTTGTATCGGTCGCGCGCTCATTAATTGCGAAGTTTCTTATTACATCTCAACCTTTAGCTCAAACGTCAGTTGTAGAATCTAGCTCTCTTCCCACAAGCGATGAAAACAAAGAATCATTTCATTTTCCCTGACATTATCGCTTCACTGGGGCTCAGTTTCATTGTAAAAAAAAAAAATAATAAAAAAAAACCCCACACAGGAAAATACTTATCATCAAAAACATAAAATTCTCCGAGAGATTAAATAACGAAGTTTCCTAATAAATACAACGTTTTCTGACGTCATTTGTAATAGCGGAAAGAGTGCAATGTCTGAAATTGATATTTTTGCTGCTTTGTTCGGCAGAAGCACGACAGAAGTGATTGTAAATGAATATCATTTATTCATCATTTGGTTTCATTTCATTTCTAATCTGCCTGGAGATTTGGTGTTATCGTGCAATTTTCTGCAAGATAGTTGGAAATTAAAAAGCCATGTTGCGCGCTGATCCTACAGCTTCCGAGACTCCATGGTTTCTGGCAATGCCCACGAGTGTTCTTGGCGATGTGAACAAAACGCTAAACGAAATCTGAAGGTAAGTTAGCGGATGTTTGCTGCAGATATCTCACAGCCGTGAGACCATCTACGCTACCAGCTGAGCAAAGGCAAAAGGAAGATTATGGCGAATTTTGCGTATTGATAGCGGAAAAAAGAGTGTATTGTCAAAGGCGCTGTCTCCCTTCGATATTCCAGCTTTCTTAACCTCGGAGGATGATTCGAAAATACGCTATCAAGAAAAAGATTGCCCCCTTTTTTGTGTTGAAATGTTGAATAACTGATTAAAGTGCGCTGTTTTCTCTACTTATCTTCATCATAACTCGCCTTCTTAATAAAGGTTAACTTATCTCCAGCTGTTGTTTCTTGAGCCTCGAATGCACGTCCGATGCTGCTGTTAGCCAGCCAGACATCTGCTTATGGAGCAGGCCACATAGAGACGCAGTTACTGACCTTTGAGAGGCAGAATTTTATGTAGATTGGTTAGCCTCGCCTAGTGAACAGATGAGTCTGGCCCCCGACTCTGCATGCATGGTGTACGCAATCAAGCTGTTTCCTGTTCATTTTGTTGATGGTCTGGTGGTTTCTATTCATTTCCCGATGTTCCTCGTCAATTTGCAGTGTTAACACCATTCGATATTTAGCTCTGGTTTCTTTTTTTTTTCTCTTTCATATATGGTGATTTTTACATTACTTTAACCGTCTGGTTATAATGTTTTCCATTTTCTCGTCGTTAATCATGACATTCGTTTATTATGTACCATGCCGTATAGCTTTGGCGATCATGCCTCATCACTTTGTGTGGTCTTTGGTGGTTTTTTTTTTTAGTGTCACTTGATCATTCCTGAGAGAAAAAGAGAGAGAGAGAGAGTTCTTTTTTCATCTAGGCTTCCATCTCCTTTTTCCATTGAGTTTCCCTTGTTTTATTACTCATTATGACTTCGATCCTGAAGTTTGGCAGGAATTAACATGTTCTCTGTTTCTCATGGCATGTCCATTTTAATTAGTTTTCACCGCTCTGAAACTTCTCTGATGACCTCTTAATTTGTTACTTCTGCACTGTACAGCTGACTTAATAGGGCTTCAGCTATCTTTTAAATTGTGCTGACGCCAAAAGCTAGAACCAGCCATGCGTAGACAGATACGTCTGTACCGGGCCAAGAAGACGATACCAGCAGCATAATGAGCCACGAGAGAAGAGGATTAGCAAACTAATGTTTGGTAACCAGTCTTAACATATACATCTGCGCCTTCTGTGTATGTAATTACGCAAATGGCCATAAAATCGTAATAACTGTTATCGGCAGTACCTACGATATTATTTTGAAGTTTCATTAAAGGACAAAGCAGAATTAGTAAATACAGTGTATACAAGTTATACTAACTCGTAGATGCAAAATTATAATGTTCACTTCTCTGCTCTGCTGTCTCTCTCTCTCTCTCTCTTTCTCTCCCTCTCTCTCTGTGCTCTCTCTCCCCTTCCCTCTAGACTCAAGATGGAACACCCCTGTGACCTAGGTCTGTAAAGATTCCCACTTTTATTATTCTGTAAAATAAAATAACTTGTAAAACATAAACGCCGTACAGAGCTTGTGTGTTTCTGTTTAAAAATACGGACCTTAGTTGTAGTGATCCACTGAAGCTACGGACAAGAAGGTCTTGGCAACTGAAGATCTTGTGCTACAAGTATCGGATGAGGCAGATAATGTACTCTTTTCTTACCCCTAAATGTGGAACTTAGAAACACTTTTCCCAGCATGCGCCAGCTTTTCTAAGGATACGTCACTATTTGCTAACACTGGCGCAGGCAACAGTAACACACTAGCTTGCTACCCGGGGAACTGGATCGGTTTACTTAAGGGTCTTGATCAGTTTTCGCTTAGCTTTTTTTTTCCGTGTCCGTTTTCTCAGTTCACAGAATAGCAAAAATAACAATTTGCTGTTAGGGAGGCAAAGTTCCGCAAGGGACATGCAAATGAATGAATGAACGTTGAGGTTACCCTCTTCTTGTCCTAGTACAGCTTATTTTTTCAGTCAGTTAGTACTCTATATGTTAGAAACGGTTATTTATGACTTTCTTGAATTTGCCTTCTTGGAGTAAAATCTATGATCTTCCTATGGAGTAGAGGAGGGAATAAGGTTATTTAGAGAACAGAGATGCTGTCCTTACAGATGCTCTTATTTAGACTGCCATTAATTCCCAAGATAGTAAGGTAGCAGGCATATTGGAAATGTGTTTTTAGACAGAAAGATAATAGATCAAATACAATAAGATCATTTTTATGACTCCTGCTGTCATTCTTGTATGTTTGAAGGAAGTAACGTAATTATTAACAACCAGAAAAACACGTGTATTAGAAATAATATATGATTCAAAATATTCATTACATTCCCAAAATCTAAGAAACACAAATAGTTATATAACTGAAAGTAAAATGCAAAATGAAGAAAGAAACGTTTAGGCTTTTATAAAAAAAAAAAAAAAACGACAACGAACACACAAAGCTGAAACAAAAACTCACATAATCTACTTCTTATTTAGAACTTCAAGGATGAGATATTCTTTAATCGCGAGGTTTTTTTTTTCTTCTCTGTCTCCTGTCCTTTCCTCTGTTTTTTTTTTTTTTTTGTTTGTTTTGTTTTCTTAAAGCCCCTTTTCGAAATCTGGATCTTTTGCTGTGGGTGTATATTTGTTTAATACATCAGCATATTAGAATGTTTGGAACCCCCCACCCCCCTCCCCCCACGAAAAGAGAAACTAAGGAAGGCCCAGAATTACTCGAAGAAGGGAAATTGAGAAAGTGCTCAGAGACAAAATGATACACATGGAAAAGGGGGGGGGGGGGTAGAGAACACATCCAAGAACATGGATGACTGGAGAGACTTTATCTGTAGTCAGCCACTCCCATGCGAGTGGCGGACAAAGATGATGATGATGTATGTATATATATATATATATATATATATGGAGCCAAAAACTGACTCTTTGTATTAACTGTGCAAGTCTAAGATCATTTTTGTTTCCTTGTACTTTAGGAAATGCCTAGTCTAAATTATGAACTTCTAAAACTGTGAACAGAATTATCTACGTATTATGAATCTTTTGTCCGTTCTTCTCAATCTGTGTCGGCTATGTGTCTCCATTAGGATACGCCGCTGTGCAGAAGAGGCTTCGTTTAAGTGCCTTTTACAACTTCTTCAGAAGGGGGTGTGGCCCTGTTCTTTGCCTTTGAAACAATAATTCAGGTTCCGAAGACTACACGGCGAAAAGCATTTAAAATAATTTTTTAAACAACCATATAAAATAGACAGTAAAAAAGTACAGTTGTACAATATATATATATATATAAACGTATAGATGTATAACACACATTAACATAATGTCCGAGGGGACTTACAAGACATAACACAAGATGTAGACTATATGCGATGAAACAAATATACGGTATAAACGTAGAGACTACGAGCTTTTAAAATATATAGACATAGACATGTATAAGTTATATAGACTATAGGCGTTTCAAACATATAGATGTAGAAAAAACACATCTATACGTGTAAAACATAGACCATACAGCACATAAATGTACAACAGATGACACAAAACCTACAGCCGTAGAGATAAATAAAAGGTAATGGACAAGTGAAACATATAAATTACACTGAAACATATAGATTACAGTGAAACATAAGAGTACAGTGAAACATATAGATGACACTGAAACATATATTACAGACGTTTAAAAGCGGCATGGAAGTGGAGACGCACAATAAAAAAAACAGACGACTATACTCACTGCGAGGTATAGACTGGGCAAACGGTCGAATAATTCCAAACAGATACTGGCTAGGTTTCGGAACCATTTCTGACTGTTTTACTAGTTTGTCTGTCATTGCCGGACTAATGACGTCTACCGCATTACTATTTACAACCAAAATGATGTCCAGTCACTTAGATCTTCCGAGACATACATTACCTACTCTAAAAGCTTTGTCCTTTGGCGGGTACAATCAGGCATATAGAACTATGCTGTTTATTACATCAGAATGAAATAGGAACGCCCCTGTGTAGATTTTAGAAGTCACAGCAGAATAAGGCAGTAGCTGGGACACAGATGAATAATTTATGCTTGGTTTTTTTTTTCAAAATAAAAAAAAGGGGGAGGGGAGGACTTATTGTACTGGACAATTTCAAAACTATATTTAGTCACAATTGTACTTAATATTAATAGTCATAATTTTAATAATGTTTTCATTTAAAACTGCACGTTTTATTTTTTTTAAAATATCGGACTATATGCTTTTTCAATACTTATTTAATTATTCCAGCAGTTATATGTATATAACATATAATTTTTTATCTGTGTGTACTACTTAAAAAAAAAATTAATTCTTAACAGCTAAACTGACAGCCTGTAGCCTACGGAGAGAGAGAAAATGAGGAGTTGAGAGGAGAATCTCAACACAATGTCGCCTGTTATTCTTACACAAGCATTAGATTTCAAACTACACGCTTTGTAGCCACTTGCTTTTACAAGATGGGAAACAGGCTACCTTCACTGCTATTTTAATACTGAAGAAAGTAAGCATTACTTCTTCTCTTGCTTCCATGGGTACTCATGTTACAAACATTAGGGAAAACTTGCTGCTTGTTACTGCTGTTAACGATTCTGTTGTCGTTTTTTTTTTGTTTTGTTTTGTTTTTGCTGCTAGTGTTAACAATAACTATCGCTATTGTTATCTCTCACATTTTTAACATCTGCTAACAAGTTCAAGTTACAAGCTTCTCATAATTGTCAGGAACCACTGCTGATATCACAGCCGGTAAGCACTACAACTGCTGCTACTATTTGCTGCTGTCCTTTCTATAGCGAACTGCTGCTAATGGTAATAATAGTAACACCAAACTGTTATTTTACTGATGCTTAACTTAAAGTTGCATAAATAATGGACTTATTATATACTTAGTGCATAATTTTCGAATTATTAATAACGATCCTTTAATTGCAATTCCTTTCTACAACGCGTTACTCCTGCTGCTGCTACTACTACTGTTGCTACATGTAGTACTAGGGCTACTGATATTTTTATTACTAGTACTATAACTACTGCTCTATTTACTACTACTACTACTACTACTACTACTACCTACTACTACTACTTCTACCACTACTACTACTGCTACTACTACTACTTCCACTGCTACTATAGTATGTAATACTAATTCTACTACTACTAATACACTCTGTTCCTTGAACTACCATCACTTGACAAACACATCGTCCACCTAACACATACTAAACTCGACATGGCCTGGCCAATGTTTAACAGCCTAACACACTTAAGAAATTCGCAGCTGGCGTATACTAGAACTACCGTCTTTATCTTCCCCCCGACTACCTGTTGTAGTGCAGAGCCTGGCATCAGGTTCTCGCGCAATGGTTTTTGTCTTTCGAAAGATCCTTCAAAACTTGACAATAAGCCACGACTAAGTGGGCTGCCAACGGCTGTGGTCCCTGATACGCGCGGTCAACTTATGACAAGCCATTTATGGACATTACACGCAACTGCTCCTCCCTGATTAGACCGGCTCGTATGGTAAGAGCCCCCTCTTTTTTTTGTTTTAAGTCAATAGTCTAAACCCCCTACCCTCCTTTTCTCTGAATGTGACTTTCCCACCCTCGTCAGTCCATCGCGCTTGATCTTTCACCTTTATTGACTCCACCCCTCTCGCGCCGATTTTTTTGCCGCCATTGGTTCTGTCACACAAGTCTGGCATCAATTACTCCCCCCCCCCGGTCCCAGACACACAAACAACCCAGTCCGCCTCTCCTTGTTTCAGTAATTCACCATCACTTCAACCCAGAACTTTGGCTGGGTTTTGCGTAACAGACCGATGCGTAGATATACTGGCTTCTAACCTGAACTACTTCCAGGCCTGATGGAATAATGAGCATCTCCCACTCTCTTGACACGCCCTCTCATGATCTGACACTCACGCAACAGACATTTTTATAACACCCAAAGCCTCAAGTCAGTAACACCATCACACAGCCAGAAGAGCTATAAATAATATGTTACTGAATGTTAACTATACCTTCTTAAACGTACTTCATTAGATCAAATCAAAACTAGAAGTGCCAGCCGTAATGGATTCAGCCCTATGTTAAAATGATTAAAACGTTTGATTGTTTTCAACAGAACAAGTCTGTTACTTCACTGCTTGCAGTACATATATTACAGTGAAGATGTAGTCTGATCTCTTACAGTGACAGGTATATAAACGTCATCATCATCATCCTGCGCCGTCTCTTTCAAGCCGAGGTGGCCCTCTAACTTGTTCTATCCATTGTTCTCACACTGCGTCAGCCCAAACTGAATTCAGTCTACATCATCTTTATGCTGTCCAACATCTACATCGTCATTGTCCTCTTCCTTCAAGTCTTCCCTCGAGTATGGCTTTCATGACTGAATTATGCCTCTTCATGACATCGAAATATATAAAATATCTAATTCTTGTGTTTTCCATTCTTTCCTCTGATTTAGTACTTCCTGTCTGTTCCATTTTCTGTACATTGTATTCTCCCGAATGAGCCATGGTTCCCATGAAAGTCGAATCCCGCCAAGGAATTTGCTTTCCTTATAAGTCCACTTCAGTAAGCCAACAGTTATCATCTACATGGTGGTCAACTGCTAAGACTTATGAAAGAACGCGGAGATAAACAAATAACAGCAATAAAGCCAAGGAAGGAAATGTCCAGAATATACAGATGAGAGAGCGCTATGAAGAGATAGCTGCCTATGGTCAGAACAATGAAACCAATGATGATTGAAGAACTAGCAACGTGTGGACGCCAAGACTTCTTCTCCTATCTTCTTATTGCTGCTGCTGGCAACAGTTTGATACTTTCCTTCAGTGTAGGACTCCAACAGACCTTCAGGTTGCACGGTCTCAGGGTTAGACAATCGCCCGGATGCTGGAGGTGGCGGGTTTGAATCCCACCAGACGTGCCAGAAATTTCTTTTTTTCGTGAATCCTTGCCTGGTCTCTAGGTAGTGAGACTGACCCTCCGTGTACGGTATCGCCCGCATTAAAAGTTCATTGGCAGTTGGAGATCACAAAGAGTAGACCAGTGAGACAAAGAAAAACATAAAACGTAGATAAAGCTTAGACAGAGATAAAGCTGGAACATAGATAAAGCTGAGACAGGAAATAAAACTGAGACAGAGACAAAGCTGAGACATAGATAAATTGGAACATACATAAAGCTGAGACAGAGGTAAAGCTGAGCCAGAGATAGCTGAGACATAGATAAAGCTGGAACATAGGCAAAGCTGAGACATAGATAAAGCTGGGACATAAGATAAAGTTGAGACGGAGATAAAGCTGAGACATAGATAAAGCTGGAACATAGATAAAGGTGAACAGAGATAAAGCTGGAACACAGATAAAGCTGAGATAGATAGATCAGTAAAAGAAAATTATGAGGCTGATAAAGTCATGACGGACTAACCAAGTGGCACATGAAAAGAAAGACAAGAAAAGCAACAATAGAACACCAAGAATGGCACGAAGTGGATGAGCATGATCGCCAACCACTGTCGGCGCGGCACCTAAACGAATAAAAGATGGAGAGTCGGGAGAGGAGGCTACAAGATACGCCTCACATAACAGTAGGACATCAGGTGACACTCTTCAGTAAAATCAGGCTGAAGAGGATGTAAATAAGACGTGATCGACGATGAAAGGAACGGTGAAATTAGCATTCCAGGGGCCCCCGAAGCTGTAAACGACGGCCCTGCACGAGCGTGAGTACAAATGGATGCAGAGAAGAAGAAAAAAAAAATAATGAAGAGACAAATGAAACAGGCAAGGAACGTGATAATGATGTCAGCGACTATATTTCTATTTGATGAATGTATGTATGCAGAAATATGGAAGAAGAAGAAGAAGAAGAATGGGAGAAAGAATGGGAAAAATAGGTTTATGACATATTTGTGGGAAAAACAAAGTGTCTTACTCCTTGAACTAGAGAAAACCCGCCAGTCGATGTCAGCCACACAAGAGCACTACACGATCTGGCCATTACATATTACACCATGGCAGTAAAAAGGCAGCGAGAAAAGCTTCCGCGATCTGAACGTTCCAAAGTAAAAATCTAGTTCATAAAACTGACAGGTACGCTGTAAAACGGGCAGAAGTTGGATCTGATGGGCCTCCTTCCCTCTCCAAATCCCTGGTGTCTTTTATTACATCAATGTATTATGCAATGAATTGGTAGACCCGTCTTCATTCTTCGCGCATGGCAATCTGAGTTTCTCGCGACATTAACGGCGCGTGCACAGGAGCCTGTTTGGTTTAAATTCGATTAGCAAGGGGCAACAGAATCACAGAACTAAATCGTGTATATAGCCCTACATTTCCCAGCATCTTAGTCTGTGCTCACGTTGTGCGGCACGCGCAGCTTTAGCTCGTCAAACCGCGCAGAACCCACCATCAATGTCCGGAATCATAAAACCTCGTGCAATATGGAGTGAAACATGCACTCCTGCCATGGCACCCGCCATAAGGAAAAATCGCTTGTCAATTAATCAACCATAAACCAGTCACCAGCCACTACAAGCTATCACCTTGGCCGCGTGGCAGGCAGGGAGGCGGGTGTTCAGTGCTGATGAAACCGCCCATCTAAAGTCACTCATCCAATAGCATGACAGTGGGGGCAGGATGAAGGACGGCGTCGCAAGTTAACAGACCTGCCCCAGCAAACGGATTCAGAAGTTCCGACCGTGATAGTAATCCATGGTTCTTCATTTTTCTTTTCATGAAGTGATAGAGAACAATGTTGTAAAGAACAATAGTATATGACTAAAGAAGAACATATTGAAAACCAGAAACCATTAATACTGAACTTCATAGACTTTAAAAAGGCATTTGATAGCAAGCACAGAGATTCATTGTGGAGAATTTTAAGTATATATGAAATACCATCTAAAATTGTCAACATCATTAAGGACTTCTACAATGGATATGTTTGTACAGTCAAAACAGAAGAAGGGATGAGCGAATGGTTCCAGATTGAAACATGCCTGAAGCAAGGATGTATACTGACTCCTTTGCTTTTTGGAATTACAACAGACTTTATAACGAAAAAAATGCTGCACAGGTAACACAGGTATTGACCGGGTACATGAGACCCAACAAGAAGATCTTGATTTTGCTGATGACATAACTCTTATCAGTAACAACGTGAATTCTATGCAAGAAAAAACAGATAGCCTGTCTTCACTGGCTAGCAAAATAGGACTTGAAATTAACAAGGACAAAACAAAAATAATGAAAATTCCCATTAATCAAAATGGAAAAATTAAAAAAGAAGGGACAGATATTGAAGAAGTCAGTCAATTTGCATACCTTGGCAGCTACATAGACCAGGATGGTGACACTAGAAAGGAAGTTAGATTTAGAATTACAAAAGCAGCATCGATCTTCAAGAATCTTGAGAACATATGGAATTCAAAAGCTATAAGCACAAAAACCAAGTTAAGATTATTCAATTCAAATGTAATATCCACCCTCATTTACGCATGTGAAAGCTGGAAAACAACTAAAGAAATAGACAAGAAATTAGACTCTTTTGATAACAAATGCCTAAGGAAAATACTCAGCATCAAGTGGAACGAATTTAAGAACAATACAGAGATAAGACAGATGATTGAACAACAACCAGTCTCATGGGTGATCAGGTAAAGGAGATGACATATGTTGGTCACGTGATGAGAAGGAACAGTCCGAGAATCCCAGAACAAGCTATAAAGTGGAACACAACAGGCTAAAGAAAAAGAGGCAGACCGCGTGAACTCTGAAGAGGACATTGTTAAGAGAGGCCAAATTATAAGGCATAAAATCCCTTGATGAATTTGAAAGACTCGCCGAAGACAGGAAAAATTGGCGAAATATCTTGCGAGCCCCATGTGACGTTTAACGGCACGGGAAGAATATAAGATATAAAAAAGAACAATGTTGCATGACTAAAGAACAATGTTGTATAACTAAAGAACAATGTTGTATGGCTAAAGAATTAAGAGAGAAAGAAAACTGAGAGAGAAAGAAAATTAAGAGAGAAAGAAAATTAAGAGAGTGATCATGATTCAAACCAGGGTATTCTATAAGGCGAGCACCGCCACGAAGCAAGAAGGACGACGCACAGTCCATTCAGTCATCTCGTATTTCCGCTGTTCTTTCGCTCACGTCTTAACTCTTTCACCCCAAAGTGACTGGCAGGGCTGATAGTTCTTGCACGCCTGTGCCAACCAAAGCTCCCAGAGATATTTATTGAAAGTCTAAATAATTTTTTTTTAAAAGCCTATTTTAACGCAAGCCATATTTATTAACTCTTTGACGCCAAAACATCACTACCTGTGTTAGTAGATTTAGCACATCTAAACAAATCAATACTCAGAGCTATATTCAAGCAACTTCCAAATAAAATGAACAGTAGCATATTTCTATCTTAAATTACAGAGTAAATTGAAATTACAGAGTAAGTTCCTTTTAGTTTTTTTTTGTTTTTCTACCAAAACTCCTCATCAAAATTTATTGTGACAGAGCATGAAAATTAATTCAGGAGTAAAAGAGTTAAAATGTTTTTTGCCCTGTCGGAGGATAGCCATACAAAACACGGTTCCCTATCGCTTCACTAATGCGGATGTCGCCTTGTTTTCTGTTTGCTACGAATGGAAGAAACGGTCTAAAACAAGATCCGTCTTACAAAAGAACTTAACAAACACGCACGGGATGCAGTAACAAATCTGTAACGACGTTACAGAAAATATTACAGAACATATCGTTCCCCTTTCACTTGAATCCAGTTTTATGGTTGGGGATGGGGGGTGGGGTGGGGGTGTTTAAGCCACTCGAGATGTTTTTAAGAATTTCCGTTCATAAGTTTCTTCCTTCATCTCTCCCTCCACCGGCTGCTCCATTTACTCTACTGAATACTTCCGTTTATCAAACGAACAAAGTCAAGAGAGGACGACGCATAAGGGCTGTAAGATTATGCATGTGATAGTGCCTGATCCTCGTAGTGGCTAGACGATTTCTCTTTAGTGCCTGATCCTCTTAGTAGCTAGACAATTTCTCTTTAGTGCCTGATCCTCGTAGTGGCTAGACAATTTCTCTTTAGTGCCTGATCCTCTTAGTAGCTAGACAATTTCTCTTTAGTGCCTGATCCTCGTAATGGCTAGACAATTTCTCTTTAGTGCCTGATCCTCTTAGTGGGTAGACAATTTCTCTTTAGTGCCTGATCCTCTTAGTAGCTAGACAATTTCTCTTTAGTGCCTGATCCTCTTAGTGTGTAGACAATTTCTCTTTAGTGCCTGATCCTCTTAGTGGGTAGACAATTTCTCTTTAGTGCCTGATCCTCTTAGTGGGTAGACAATTTCTCTTTAGTGCCTGATCCTCTTAGTAGCTAGACAATTTCTCTTTAGTGCCTGATCCTCTTAGTGGGTAGACAATTTCTCTTTAGTGCCTGATCCTCGTAGTGGCTAGACGAATTCTCTTTAGTGCCTGATCCTCCTAGTAGCTAGACGATTTCTCTTTAGTGCCTGATCCTCCTAGTGGCTAGACGATTTCTCTTTAGTGCCTGATCCTCCTAGCAGCTAGACGATTTCTCTTTAGTGCCTGATCCTCCTAGCAGCTAGACGATTTCTCTTTAGTGCCTGATCCTCCTAGCGGCTAGACGATTTCTCTTTAGTGCCTGATCCTCCTAGCAGCTAGACGATTTCTCTGCAGTGCCTGATCCTCCTATTTGCTAGTCGATTTGCGGTGAAGATGATGAAGAACAACATCGTATCTGATTGGAAGCGAGTTACTGGGGCTATTTTTTCAGTCTCTGATTGCAGAAATGCCAGAGATTAGATACGCTGATAACACAACACAAAAAGGAACGGAAAACAATTATGTCAGTCCCTAAGAACGGTGAAGAGAAAAACTTTATCTTCAGTGCAAAGAAAACTAAACTGGTGTAAAGTGACAAAACAAATAAGGCAGATGAAATATGTATCAATGAGGAAAAATTAGAAGAGGGTTTGATTATCTTGGATCATTACTAACTAATAATGGAGATACACATTAAAAGGGAATTTAAAACTAAAGAATCTGTGGAGAGGAACAGACAGAACTACAACAACAACAACAACAACAAAAGATTTTTAAGGACATGCATCTTTCACATCACAACATATGCCTGTGAGACCTGGACACTTAACAAAACAGACGAGAAACACATAAGTGCCTTTGAATGTAAATATTCCAGAAGAGTTCTTCAAATATCATGGATAAAAAAAAGAACAAATATAACAATATTACAAAAACTTAATATCGAAGAAGGTTGGCTAGTAAAGAAGGTTAAACAGAGAAAACTTAAATACTTTGGACATATTAAAAGTCATGAGAATTTAGAGAAGACAGTCTTGGAAGGGCAAATAATGAGAAAAAGAAAGAGAGGAAGACCAAGGCGAAGACGGTTGCAAGACATCATTTATGATCTGCGAATGGACGCATCAGCAACAGGGCATCTTGCTTACAACTGAGAGACCCACACGAGAGCTGTTAGGGAGACAAAGTTCCACAAGGGGCACGCAAATGACTGATTGACTAAGTACAGCAGGGGGTGTGCAATTCTTCTTTAGCAGACTCCACCACCATGTGGTGATCGCTGTCGCGTTAGCCAGGCTAGGCGTGTTGCTTGGGGTACCAAATGAGAGATGGGACAAGGTCATGGTCAGCTATGGTTCACCAGGCCTGACAACACCACGTCAGCTATGGGTTACTAACTGCTAATATGAGCAGCTGTTTAAAGATCAGTTAACCTCTTCAAGACCATCTAGTCTTTTACGATACAAGCGTCAGCCACACATTAGTAAACTGGGCTGGCTGCACTTTACATTGCGTGGCTACGTACAAGATCTGTCTCTGTTAAAACTTTCTTCCACTTCTTTCTCATTGAAAGAGATCTCACGAATTACTATGTTATTATTGGAGAACTCACTCGTAATGAACAGCCGAACTGTATCTTGCTGACAAAAAGACACACCCGCCTCCCCTAGAGTCTGTTAACTGAGGAGAAGCCATTCCCTCTTCTAGCTAACCACAGATCATTATCTCCTCTTTTTTCATGAGCTGGCCTGTCACGCTGGTCGATGAGCCATCTTAGAGGTCAAAGACTATGACACTGTAATGATTTTAAAAACCAATTACAAGTATTCTTCCAATTTAACGTCCGACCCACGTACAACCTGTAGTTACCAACGACACGCCCCCCCCTCCCACCCCAACCCCACCTCCCCCGAAAATATAACTAACCGGTCATGTAAAAAAATTCGAGTCATAGTGGATTTGTAATAACCAATGGACGCTACTTTGCAGAGCGCATCAAAATATTGCGCGTCTACTACGGTTCATCGGTTTCTTTATTATTATTATTATTATTATTATTATTATTATTTTTATGAATAGACATGTGCACTGAATACTATACTGTTCAAAAAAAAAAAAAAAGGAACGCAACAAATACGATGTTGGGATTTAAACTGAAGTTTGCTGGTCAGACAAGGGCAAATTGCCTGAAACGTTCACTCGGACATCAACTTCACATGCACAGAAAAGCGACACTGGTAAAAACAGCATTTTTGACAATAACTCATGACAGGTTCACGAGAATCCCGCGAAACGTACTGAACACAAAACTCACTGACCATGTTATTGAATGCATATAAAAGATTGACCCTTCTCGAATCAATTCATTTGAAAATTCAATGCGCGAGTATGGCTCATCTCACTGCAGAACAATGACTCATCATCAATGGATGTTTACAGACTGGACAGTCACAAAGTGTAGTTGCCAGACAATTTAATGTGGTTAGAAGCACCATTAGTCACGAGCTGGAGATGATTCAAGAAAATGGCCCAGTTACAGACCAGCCGCGCAGTAGAAGACCCATAGTCACAACTGCTGCCAAAGACCGCATCATACGGCTGCGTCACCTCAGAAATCGATTTGTATCTGCGTTTTTAAGAGTCCAGTCAATAACAGCAGCTCGTCAAATTTCAAATCAAATGGTCAGAAACCGGCTGCACGACGCTGGTCTTTGAGCTAAAAGACCCTACAGACGTCCTGTTCTTATGGACCGGCATCGTCAGAACCGACTGCAGTGGACGAACCAGCATCGTCAATGGACAGTTGCGAATGATTGGAGAAGGGTTTGGTTTAGTGATGAATCATTCTTTCTGCTCCAGCGACACGATAGATGGAGAAGAGTTTACTGCAGAGTCCATGAACGCTACGCACAGAACTGCGTGGATGAGGCTCCTCCACATGGTAGTGGAGGTGTACTGGTGTGGAGGGCGATCAACTTCATGGGAAGAAGTGACCTGGTGGAAATTGAAAGACCCCTGAATGCCCAACTCTACATTACTGAAATTCTTCGTCCTCACGTCCTTCCACTTTTGGCTGCACCAGGGTCGATTTTTCAGCAGTGCCGGTATTTTACGCTCGACCTCATGTGGCACAACTCACCACCCAGTTCCTCGCTGACAACAACGTCCAGACCATTCTGTGGCCATCCATGTCATCAGACATGAACCCAGTAGAACACTTGTGGGATGAACTCAACAGACAAGTCCGCCAGAGAGACGTGGCGCCAACCAATCTCCAAACAGTTATCTCTTGCACTGCGGGAAGAGTGGGCAGCCATCCCACAACACCAGATCCATCGGTTAATCGGATCCATGTCAAGGAGATGTCGTTCTCTGATACAGGCCAGAGGCCATACACCGTATTGAAACGGAGGTCTCAGTCGCAAAGAACAAAAGTCCAAACCAAATTTAATGAACATCATTTCATTGTTAAAGTCTTAAAGTTACTTCATGCCAAGATTGAAACATTAATTCCGTAAAACAAAATTTTCATACAAGTTTGAAATTTACGGCTACAGTAGTGTTGCGTTTCTTTTTTTTTTTTTGAACAGTATATAAACTATATAACGAATCGTACGTAACTGTTCCGACTTACGACGGTCCGAACAAAAAAAATTCGTCCGAGGGCGAAATCGAACCAAGAACCTTCTGATCGGCAAGTGAGTGCACTAACCTCTGCACCATGGCGGCACCTGGACACCTTTACCTACGTTAAAACAATTAGAGCTAATTGAATGGAGATGAAAAAGAGCACTAATACACAGTTACCTGGTTGATGGAAGAGGGCCAGAGTTGTGATGATCGATCTGTGGAGGGGTCCGGCGTCCCTGTCTTCTTCTCCCCCTCTTTTCTTAAGATAAGAACCCCCCCCCCCTTCCATAGTAACTGACCCCAGGCTCGACCTAACTCTGCATGGCCTTGGTTGTACATAATACCGGCCTCAAAAACACACGCGCATACACACATATAAAACAACCATATATTTATTTTCATGTGATTATCAAATGGAATAGCCACCACTCGCGCCTGCGCGGTAAACTTAACAACATTGGTGAAGGTTGAAAGTCGATACCAGTGGGACTTGTCATTTGACAGGCAATAAAGTCGAAAAAACTAGTGACATTTCTGATCTCGGGTGGAGCAGGGGGACTCGCATTAGCAGGGAAGTATGAGGCATCTATCAGGTTATCCCTTTTTGCTGTTCTGACTACTCTTTCCTTTTGTCTAGCAGAGGCAGAGACTTTTTTTCTATCATTTTACAGAAGCGTGGATGTTCCATATACATATATGTTACGGAACTAAGGATGTCTTACAGGACTCTTACAGACAAGGGTATCTCTTGCAAGTCTTTTACAGAGCAGACAATATCGCACGGAAATCATTCACGGAGAGAGGATATCTTATGGGAATCTTGTATAGAACTAAAGATATCTTGTGGGATATTTTATGAACATCCTTAACAGAAATGAAGATATTTTATGTGACATTTTTACAGAACTAAGGATACCTTATGGGACTCTTACAGAGCAAGGGTATTTTATGGAAATCTTTTATAGAACTAATGATATCTTATGAGAATCTTGTACAGAACTGAGAATATTTTATGAAAATCTTGTATATCTTATGATAATCCTTTGCGCAGCTAGAATAATTCATGGAAATTCTTGACAGAAACAAGGTTATTTTATAGAATGTTCCGTATAGCAGTTCAGAGAAATGAATATCCTTTGATATTCTGCTTTCCAGGTTGATAGATGTAATCTGCCTGTCGAAGTCTGAATGTTTTTGCTTTGTTTTGTTCTGTTCGAATGAAGTTTATCACTTCGAGAGCATAAACGTTCCAACTAAGAACAAGTGATAATGATCAGATTCTGAGATATTTAAGGCTATAATTCAGAAAAGCTTTCCTGAACATTGTAGAAATAATATCGATATTATTGTATTATATCTCTGAACCGTACTTGCGATACCCTAGGGGGAATTACAAATTCAGAATCTGATTCTACATGTCAATAACCAATACACAAACACAAACATACACAATCGTTTCATGGGCTATGATGCTAATCGGCTTTTGGTTATCTATACATACCGTATTTCATTGATTAAACGCCGGGTGAAATAGCCACCGGTCTCAATTAAACGCCGATTGGGGGGGGGGGGGTAACGGGGTAATGTTTTGAATAAACGCATGCCTCAAATAAACGCCAGGTCAGAACATCGTCTCTGTCTTTCTATGGAGAGACGTACGGTATAGAGTAATGCCGATGCTGCAGAACCGCAATTGGCATTTTGCGAATAAACGCCAACTTTGAATAGACGCCAGCCTCTAATAAACGCCGAATCACGACGTTTATTCAAGAAAATACAATACATTGCCAATACATTTAATATCGTTGGTTCATAAAGTATATAAATGACTTATACTCAGTAGAAAAAAATAGCGGATACTTTTGTAAGTCTCATATAGCACAAAGACTTCAGAGCAGCGAAACGGTTAGTGTACTGATATCTCATAGCGAAGATCGGTGGTTTGAATCTGCCAGAAAAGTCCCAGTCGCGCAGCTCTAGTAATAGGTACCTGAATCGGAAAGGAAAGTTACAGTGCTCATTGTATCATCTTCCGGTAGGCCGATATGTCAAGGAAAATGTTGGCACTGAGTCTATGTCCACTAGCTTTCCGGCACGCCCATGCTTGTGCTGCATTTATTTTTTACCATTTCAAGGAGGGTTGTTGGCGTGAAGACAAGGTTTAAGTACACTTAGCACAGGCTGTAAGACAAAGTTCGGTCAAGCTGACATGCATCATTTCCTTCCATGCAGCCCTGGCAAGAAAAGGTACCGAAGTCTGAAGTTCCCAGTAAGAAGGGAGGACCGCAAACAACTAGAGGAAGAGACTGGAGACTATAAGAACTTTTTGGAATAAATTTGAGACCTTCCGGACTTGGAATAGACTGGAGACCATCAGAACTTTTTGGAATAAATTTGAGACCTTCCGGACTTGGAATAGACTGGAGACCATAAGAACTTTTCGGAATAAATTTGAGACCTTCCGGACTTGGAAGAGAAGGGTGACTCTGCGGACCTGTTGGAAGAGACCGGAGACTCTGTGGACTTCTTTAAAGAGATTGGAGACTCTTTGAAGTTCTTGAAAGAGACTGGAGACTGTGGACTTATTGGAAAAGACTGGAAACTAGGTGAACTTTCTGAAGAGCATTGAGACCCTACAGACTCACTGGAAGAGATTAGAGACTCACTAGACTTGTTGGAGGAGACTGGAGAACCTTCAGATTTGCTGAAAGAGACTGGAGATCATGCGAACTTGTCGGGGGCAATGAGAACGATTCCTGAGCAGGAAGTAGAAAGAAGCTTATTCAAGCTACTGGAACCAATATTCTCAATCTGCTCTACCGAGAACAGAGGAGAAACTTTTGGACACTTTTGAAAAACTGCTGCAGGTGATGAGTTCATAGGGACATTCCACCTTCTTGTATACCTGGGTGAGCATGTGAGGCAGAAAGAAGACGAAAAGATTCAATAGCTCAAGTCTTCGGAGTCTGGACTGAAATCTGAAATCAGAGTTAAAAAAAAAAGAAGAAACAAAGGAATCTCTCTCTCTCTCTCTCTCTCTGAACCTTAAGTGCTCAGGGCACATGGGGCTTCCGCAAGAGTTTTCCACAAATGCCTGTCCTTCGCCTTTTTTTCTGCTCTTGCTCAGGTGAGCCCTCTATTGCTCAACATCCTTTCTGTTGTTTTTCTCCATGTCTCTTTTGGTCTACCCTTACTTCTGCTCCCCTGTGGTGTCCATCTTAGTGCTATTTTTTTGTAGTGAGTTGTCAGTCATCCGAAGCACATGTCCCAACCATCGCCAGCGTCTTTTCTCAATAACTGCTGTCAGTGGTTTCATCTGCACCTCTGCCAACAAGATGTTATTTCTTACGGTGTTTGGCCAAAATATTTGTCTAATTCTTCGTAAACATTTAGTCTGGAAAGAATTCAACTTGTTTTCTATTGTTTTGGTGATTTTCCAGCATTCACTTCCATAGAGTAGTACACTTAGAACATTACTCTTAAATATCCTGATTTTCTTATTTATGTTAGTTTTTTTTATTTTTATTTCCATATAGTCTGCAGCATTGCAAAAGCCTGGTTTGCTCTAGTAAGTCTGCTGTTGATGTCCTCTGTGCTGTCTCCATTTTCTACTACTCTACTACCAAGGTATACAAATTCATTGACCTCCTCCACTAACTTGCTATCTACTCTGAGTACATTTCTGTTGTTCACAAAGGAATATAGGCAACCTAAATTTTCAAATGTTGAATCTTAATGCTTTTTTAAAAATCATAATACGTTAATTCTAGCCCAGTTATATCCATACATATGAACCTTACACATTCCCTGAAGGAAACACTATCAAAATGGCTGTCATGTGAACACCTGATGGAGTGAAATCTTCCATCCTCGTCTTGTACCTTGGATCGCGTTCCAACACCCAGTCTCTCCCAGATACCCCTATCAGACATCATGACCAGTTCTACGGCGTCGTGTAGGTAAGCTCTGATGCACAAACTCGATATTCATAGGGCTTTGCCGTTGTACGAGACTGTAACCTAAACTGAAACCACGGAAAGCGATATTGCGTAATACGAGTCGTTTCTGAAAATATACGTCTATTTGGTTCTTGTGGTGTAAGGACGTACGTCCTCATTTTTTTTTTCTTTCTTCTGATATTTTGGATCAAAAGTGATGAATTGGTTTTGCGCGCCCGGAGCGGAAATGGAATGGGTGGATTCCAGGCGTGGTTGAGAAAGTTGAGAAACGAAAGGGTAGATTACGAACTGAAGGTGAGAAGACAAAATATTCTCGTGTGGGGTAGAATACTCAGGGATTTATGCGGAAACAAAAGACGTGGGATATAAAGAAAGTTGGGGCGAGGTGTATACAAAAAGTCATGTGACTAGTGAGCTGAACGGAAGCCCTACAGCTTTCAAAACTCTTTTTGTTTAACATTACATCAGAACTACCGCCACACCTTTACATATACATCACCGCACACCCACACAGCCACTACGCCTCCAAACATGCATTACTATACGCCCGCACAGATACCGGTTTCTAAATAACATGCCTCAATAATGATACCAAATTTCCAGACAAGCGTGAATCCGCATAAACTCCCGTACACGAGTGGCGTGATTCCACACAGCTGCTGGACACAGGTTGCGTGCTTACACACAGCTAATTTACATAGGTGGCGTTTTTCCACACAGCTAATGTACGTAGGTTTGCGTGCTTCCACACAGCTAATGTACATAGGTTGTTAGCTTCCACACAGCTAATGTACATAGGTGGCTCGCTTCCACACAGCTAATGTACATAGGCGGAGTGCTTCCACACAGGTAATGTACATATATAGCACGCTTCCACACAGCTAATGTACAATATAGTAGAATGTACTGTACAAGGGTAATGCCCTTCTGCTACACCTCTTGTACAACGACCGTGGCTCTACAAAAGTCATACATTTATTCTGGGATTCACAGCATGAGGAAGAGTACACACCACTTGACTGGTACTTGACATATTTCAAAAGATAGACAGATATAATGATCAGTAGACAGACACATACACCGATTAATAGACAGACAAAAACATGGATGTGTTCAGTGAAATACAGCAAGATTACGCATAACAGTATATGCACACGTAGGTACACATACCACAAAAAGAGGAAAATGAAGTCGTTAATGTTACTGGCCGTTCACTAGCCGTATAAATTAGCCAAAATATTCACCATTTGGACACTCTAGTGGCTCCCATTTCACATAAAAACAGAAACCTCCACCACAATAGTTCTTTCCCCTTATGTCCTTTTCTGGCTCTTATGTACGAGACCTGCGCTTTTACTGTTTATCTAGGTAAATATGAATAACAGAAATGTACTGAAAGTTAGTTAGTGGAGTAGGTCAATGAATTTGTATATCTTGGTAATAGAGTAGTAGAAGATGGAGACAGCACAGAGGACATTAAAAGCAGACTTACTAGAGCAAACCAGGATTTACCAATGCTGCAGATTATATGGAAATAAAAAAAAAAAAACTAACCACGAATATGAAAATCAGGATGTTTAAGAGTAATGTTCTAAGTGTACTACTCTATGGAAATGAATGCTGGAAAATCACCAAAACCATAGAAAACAAGTTGAATTCTTTCCAGACTAAATGTTTACGAAGAATTAGACAAATATTTTGGCCAAACACCATAAGAAATAACATCTTGTTGGCAGAAGTGCAGATGAAGCCACTAACAGCAGTTATTGAGAAAAGACGCTGGGGATAGTTCGGACATGTGCTTCGGATGACTGACAACTCACTACAAAAAACAGCGCTAAGATGGACACCACAGGGGAGCAGAAGTAAGGGTAGACCAAAGGGGACATGGAGAAGAACATCAGAGAGAATGTTGAGTAATAGAGGGCTCACAAAAGTGGAAAAAAAAAGACAGGCGTTTGTGGAAAACCGTTGCGGAAGCCCCATATGCCTTGGGCACTTAAGGTTCATATATATATATATATATAAAAGCGGCAGACTGCGTGAAACTCTGAAGAGGACATTGTTAAGAGAGGCCAAATTAACAGGCATATAAAATCCCTTGATGAGGTTGAAAGACTCGCCGAAGACAGAAAAAATTGGCGAACTACTTTGCGAGCACTATTTGACGTTTAACGGCACGGGAAGGATATAATATATATATATATATATATATATATATATATATATATATATAATATATATATATATAGAGAGAGAGAGAGAGAGAGAGGGAGAGAGAGACGTCTTTATACTAAAGTAACCTACCAGAATGCCCTACACGTCTCTACATTCAAGAAACCTACCAGAATCCCCTCCATGTCTCTACATTCAAGAAACCTACCAGAATGCCCTCCACGTGTCTACATTCAAGAAACCTACCAGAATGCCCTACACGTGTCTACATTCAAGAAACCTACCAGAATGCCCTACACTTCTCTACATTCAAGAAACCTACCAGAATGCCCTCCATGTCTCTACATTCAAGAAACCTACCAGAATGCCCTACACGTGTCTACATTCAAGAAACCTATCAGAATGCCATACACGTCTCTACATTCAAGAAACCTACCAGAATGCCCTACACTTCTCTACATTCAAGAAACCTATCAGAATGCCCTCCATGTCTCTACATTCAAGAAACCTGCCAGAATGCCATACGTGTCTCTACATTCAAGAAACCTACCAGAATGCCCTACACGTGTCTACATTCAAGAAACCTACCAGAATGCCCTACACTTCTCTACATTCAAGAAACCTACCAGAATGCCCTCCATGTCTCTACATTCAAGAAACCTACCAGAATGCCCTACACGTGTCTACATTCAAGAAACCTATCAGAATGCCATACACGTGTCTACATTCAAGAAACCTACCAGAATGCCCTACACTTCTCTACATTCAAGAAACCTATCAGAATGCCCTCCATGTCTCTACATTCAAGAAACCTGCCAGAATGCCATACGTGTCTCTACATTCAGGAAACCTACCAGAATGCCCTACACGTGTCTATATTCAAGAAACCTACCAGAATGCCCTCCATGTCTCTACATTCAAGAAACCTACCAGAATGCCCTCCATGTCTCTACATTCAAGAAACCTATCAGAATCCCCACCTCGTCTCTACATTCAAGAAACCTACCAGAATGCCCTACACGTCTCTACATTCAAGAAACCTACCAGAATGCCCTCCATGTCTCTACCTTCAAGAAACCTTCCAGAATGCCATACCTGATTGTAACTCACAAACATGAAAGTGGACTGAGGAAAGAAAAGAATACCTCGGAGAACAAGACGTTTAAAAACAGGAAAGGATACAGTTATCATGCGCCATGCTCCAGTGATACTCATACAACAGCATTCGTGGATGCTGTCCTACAACTTAACACGAGAACTAACGAGCGGGGAGCCCACATGACAGGAACCGTAACTCTGAAGGGGGGGGGGGGCAAGCAGGAGGTGATAACTTAGAACAACACTGGAAGTCAAGGGAGATGGGAAAAAAAAAACTGTACTTAAATTCATTACACGAAACGAAATATATGAAATCCGAAGAATGACTGTCTTCCGCTGCTTGATTTTTGTTTTATTTTTTTTTTGTAACGGAAATCGAAGGCACAGCCATTTTCCTCAGAAAACACCCATTCAAGATAAATCCAGACCATGTCTCTGCAGAACACACAAAAGCTCTTTCCCTGCTCGACCCTGTCTGATATTCAACTCCGAAGATTTAAGATTCAGGGGCTGCATTTGCTGGACAAGAATTATTGTTTTCCACTGGGTCTATTGTGTTCTCATTGTTTTCTCCGAAACGGTTGGTGCTACAGCAGAACTAGAAACCAGCATACATTACTTCCCTTGTCGCGTCAGATGGAAGTTGAGAGATGGGGTACAGTAATGGAGGTGGCCTTCTGTTTTTTTTTAAAATTATTATTATTTAATCTACTCAGTATCAAAGTCAACATTATCAGCGGCGTCATCTCATTAAATTAAATGAGAGAAAAATCCACTTTGTTTTCCCACTGTGTTCTTCATAGAACAACAGTACACGCCCTGGGAATCGGTGCCATGGACTTCCAACCGGCTTAGCTCCGCACGTGCAAGGTACCCGCAACACAACACTGCTACATGCTTAGTGCTCGCGGTTTCAATCGCTTATCTTGTGCCCAGTATTTGTTATTGAATTTTAAATTTTTCTTTAAGGAGCTTACCGTTTTCTTTATTTATTTGCTTAGTCTAAACATTTTCAGTTACTAAGCTGCCTGAATCTTGTAAGAAGTGTGTACATATTTTCCGTTTTCTTCATATTCTATATCTTTTTCAATCCATTTTAAGATGTTTAAATTAAATAATCTATGGTCGGTTGGTACTACTACTACTACTACTACTACTACTACTACTACTACTACTACTACTACTACTACAACTCAGGGCCGTCTTACCAGCATCGGGGGCCCCTGGACAAAGTAATAATAAAATAACAAAATAACCCGCCTGCGTCCACGCATTCAGAGCACACCCGCCATATACATTCATAAACACAGATTTCCATGAGCTGGTTGGGCCTACATACACTAGGGGCCCCAGGGCAGTGCTCAGGTGGACCCATGAGTTAAGACGGCTCTGCTGCTACTGCTATTCATGCCGCCGCTACTACTACTACTACTACTACTACTACTACTACTACTACTACTACTACTACTACTACTATTACTACTACTACTACTATTACTACTACTACTACTGCTGCTGCTGCTGCTGCTGCTATTACAATTGTAATTGTGGGCATTGCCACAATTAAACTGCCTAGGCAACCGTTTAGGACGCAGACATCAGATGGGCACAAAACTGAGCCACGAAGAGGGTGTAGTATTAGGTGGTTTTGCTTTTAGCCTCGCAGATGGCGCAGTCATTCACCATCGCAGCCGAAGTCTATTCAAATAAGTATTCTCTATAACTTCCTCGCTTCCATCTACTCCGTGTACAGCACCTAATTGTAATTACGAACTAGAAAGCTGCCTAAGCTGATTGTATAACCTTTATAATACATTTTAAGATGGATTTGTATATGCGTTAGCTGAAGGTGATGGAAGTGTAATAAGGGCAACATTTTAGCTGTACGAGAAAAAATAAGAGCTTGGGCTCTATAGAAGTTCCACTACGAATCAATTACTAAACCCCCTTTGGCATGTTACAGCTAGTCAACAGCGTTTTTGGCACTTCAGCTGTAACATAAATACAGCCAAATAACATCCAGTACCAGACGAACATTTGTTTTTAAAAATCAAACACAGTTAGGCTAGACTGATTCTGTCACTTGGAGCACCAACAGAGGAATGGGCCAACTCGACGTCCTTAAGAACAATACTTCACACTAGCACATGCCTATTATCTCGCCTTAGAGTACAACCCTATAGCTCACCTTAGAGTACAGCTCTATAAATCACCTTAGAGCACAGACCTACATCTCAACTTAGAGTTCATTCATTCATTCATTTGCATGTCTCTTGCGGAACTTTGCCTCCCTAACAGCACTCATGTAGGCCTCTCGGTTGTGAGCAAGATGGCCTGCTGCTGATGCATCCATTTACAGATTATCAGCGACGTCTTGTAGCCATCTTCGCCTTGGTCTTCCTCTCTTTCTTTTTCCCATTACGTACCCTTCCAATACGGTCTTCTCTAGATTATCATGACGTTTAATGTGTCCAAAATATTTAAGTTTTCTCTCTTTAATCCTCTTTACTAGACAGCCTTCTTCAATATTAAGTTTTTGTAATATGGATATATTTGTTCTTTTCTGCGTCCATGATATTTGAAGATCTCTTTTGTAGCATTTACATTCAAAGATATCTATGTGTTTCTCATCTGTTTTGTTAAGTGCCCAGGTCTATAGGCATATGTTGCGATGGGAAAGATGCATGCCTTTAAAAATCTTATTTTTGTAGTTCTGTATGGTCCTCTCCACAGAATGTTTAGTTGTTTTACTTTCTAAAGAGCGATAGAGTACAGCCTATCACATCTTAGAGTACAGCCATATAAATCACTTTAGAGTACAGCCCTGTATCTCATCTTAGAACCCTAAATCTCACCTTAGTACGGCCCTACATCTCATCTTAGAGTACAGCCCTATAAATCACCTTAGAGTACAACGCTCTATCTCACCTTAGAGTATAGCATAACATTTCATCGTAGAGTACAGTCCCCTATCTCATCTTTGAGTACAGCCTTATTTCACATATTGGAACACAGTCCTATATCTCATCTTAGAGTACATTCCTATATCTCATCTTAGAATACAGCCCTATATAACATCTTGGAGCACAGGCCTATATCTTATCTTAGAGTACAGTCCCATATCTCATTTAGAACACATACCTATATCTCGTATTGGAGCACAGGCCTATATCTCATCTTAGAGTACAGCCCTATATCACATCTTGGAACATGGTCCTATATCTCATGTTACAGTATAGGCCTATTCCACGTCCTGGAGCACAATCCTATATCTCATTTTTTAGTACAGTCCTATATCACATCTTTGAACACAGTACTATATCTCATCTTACAGTACAGTCCTATATCATATCTTAAAGGACAGTTCTATATCATATCTTAGAGTACAGTCCTATATCTCATCTTAGAGTACAGTCCTATATCATATCTTAGAATACAGTCATATATTTCATCTTAGAATACAGTGCTATATTTCATCTTAAAGTACAGTCCTATATCATATCTTAGAGTACAGTCATATATTTCATCTTAGAATACAGTCCTATATCACATCTTGGAACACAGTCCTATATCTCATTTCAGAGTATAGTCCTATATCTCATCTTAGAGTACAGCCCTATATAACATCTTGGAACATAGTCCTATATCTCATCTTAGAATACAGTCCTATATCTCATTTAGAACACATCCCTATATCTCGTCTTGGAGCACAGTCCTATATCTCATTTTAGAGTACAGCCCTATATCACATCTTGGAACACAGTCCTATATCTGATCTTAGAGTACAGCCCTATATCACATCTTGGAACACAGTCCTATATCTCATCTTAGAGTGCAGTCCTATATGTCGTCCGTGAGCACAGTTCTACATCATATCTTATCTTCTTCCTCACACTGATTCTTCCGTCTTCTAAACAATGATTTCTCTTTCATTTTGTTGAATTTCTCGTTCTTTTAGTCGCCATGTTTCCTACCATTTGCTAAAAAGCGAACGGATATCTGTAGAGCAGCGAGTTTAACCTTTATTTTCTCTCTTCTACGATTACAGATCCCTATTGATCCCATTTGCCCGAAGTGTTCCCTGCACTCTTCAACAGACTATCTAATTTATCATTTTCAGTTCCATCAGGTACCAATATGACTTTAAGAGAGGTTAATAGATTGGTTTTACTTTACTCATGGATGACTAGAGACAGAACAGATAAAAGATAATTTTTTTTTTCCATTACATTTTTCACAGGTCAAGTTACATGCTCTCTGTCATTTAATTGCCAGAGGGGAATGGATAGAATAGATTAAGAACACATCAGCTACCGTAACAAGTCTGGCCAAACGCAGACGCAATGTGATGCTGATTTTCTCCGTTCTGATTTGAAAAAAAAAAAAAACATCGCGCGCAACTTCTAGAAGGAAGTTACATTCAGCAAAGTCGTTGCTAAGATACATCCAGAACATTTTTTTAGGGGTGGGGGGGGGGGGGGGGGGGGTCGTCCTCAGTTCTAGTGCGTTTTCTGTCGATCTGTCTTCTGTACGAGAGGACGCCCACTCGTTCTTTACGCGCGGCCGGAAATGATAAAGTGTCAGTTATCGGAGAGAGAGAGAGAGAGAGAGAGAGAGATTTGTTTCCCCACAAGATGAGAAATTCACTTTATTCTTATCTTGAACTCACTTTAGCTTTCATAGTTCACCTTGCTCGGGTCGGCTTGCCTTGAGACTGAGAAAAGAAAGGAATTTGATGATTGTTAGAAGGTTTTCATAGAAGTTGCAGAGCAAAGAAAAGCCAGTTAAAACCATAAGGAATAGACCAGGAGATTCTTTACCTGGGGTAGCCGCAATCCTTAGTAGAAGGCTTCTTCATGTGACACGTTCTTTCCAGAATGTTGCCCTCTCACTGACTCGCTGAATGCAATGCGGTCTTGTGCAAGTTGACCAGCATCTCTCAATGACATATTCTGACTTCCCATAATGTTCTGAGTCTACCTGTCCCCCCCCCCCCTTTTTTTTTTTTGCCGGGCACAGTGGCTTCTACTATCAGCCTCTACAAACCATCGCGTCTCATGTTATGGCCGAAGTATCTCAGCTTTCTGATGTTGACAGTGTTTACGAGCCAGCTTTCTGCGACACTGTAACATAGTCCTATATCTCATCTTAAAGTATAGTCCTATATCCCATCTTAAAGTATAGTCCTATATCTCATCTCAAAGTATAGTCCTATATCTCATCTTAAAGCATAGTCCTATATCTCGTCTTAAAGTATAGTCCTATATATCATCTTGGGACTCATCTTAAAGTATAATCCTATATCATCTTAAAGTATAGTCCTATATCTCATCTTTAAGTGTAGTCCTATATCTCATCTTAAAGTATAGACCTACATTTCATCTTAAAGTGTAGTCTTATATCTTATCTTATAGTTATATATCTCATCTTAAAATATAGTCCTATATCTCATCGTAAAGTATACTCCTATATCTCGTCTTAAAGTATAGTCTCATATTTCATCTTAAAGTATAGTCTCATATCTCATCTTAAGGTGTAGTCCTATATCTCATCTTAAAGTATAGTCCTATATCTCGTCTTAAAGCATAGTCTCATATCTCATCTTAAAGTATAGTCTCATATCTCATCTTAAGGTGTAGTCCTATATCTCATCTTAAAGTGTAGTCCTATATCTCATCTTAAAGTATAGTCATCTCAGAACTAATTGATAGTTGTCCTATTCGCTCAAGATTTCAATTGCACTCTTCAAGTACAAAAAAAAAACAAACCAAAAAACTGTATAGAAAAAGAAGATAGAATGAAGGAGCTAAATAATGGGAAATTGGATTCCTTCTCTGTACAGTCTCTGTAAGCTTTGATCTCCAAAAAAACTCATTGCTAGTCTGCGATATTCTTTCTACAGTTCTGCTCCTAATTATCTGTGGCTGGTAAAACCAAGCTATGGACATAATTTGAAGTCATTATGATTATCTAGAGGCGAAGACATATCACTCAAGATGATCGAGATAGCGATCAGCGATCCATAGATGAGGGTTGGCGAAACACAGACCACCAAGACCTTATTCTACCTCCCAGTGGGGCCCTTGAAAACAGAGAATATTCTGGTCAAGTGAATAGGGATTGCAAGTTGGAAGATGAACTCAGTCCTAAAAAAAAATACTGCATCGAGCCGAAGTTGGACGTGTTGGGCCGAAAGGCGCAGACCTGCGACACAACACAACCAAAGCCCTTTTTTGAAGGCTAATGGCAAAGAAGATACTGATACCTAATAAGACTGGTGATGATGATGATTTCGACAGTCCGGAGAAGGGAGTATGAGAATACAGAGGCAATCCATAGGGGTAATAGACAAAATACAGAGGTAATACACAGGTGTAATAGACAAATCAAAATTCTTTAGATATGGGACGAGAAGATCAGAAGACAAACTGACAGTCACTGGAAAACTCAGGGGCAAAAAAAAAAAACACAAACAAATAATGTGATGAAATATGAGAATCATATATATATATATATATATATATATATATATATATATATATATATATATAAACGAACTGATCAAGTGACATTAGGAAAGAAAGGAAGCCAAACATTCTGTTTACAGACAAAAGACTGCTCTAAATGGAGGTGCAAAGGTAATCAATACCCACTGGTATATGTAAACAAACAAACAAACAAACAAACAAAAAAACAAACAAAAAGAACTCGGAAATGTGCTCTGAAGTCGCTGTATGCTAGAAATGCATGTTCTGTGTAAACTGTCAATGATAAGCTAGTCCATTAACATGGTTAAATAGTTCAGTAAGTACATTCATTCCTGGAAAAAACTTATCAGCACTTTCCGTGAAACGATAAGATAATTCAGAGGCACACCTGGAAATTGTATAATCAGGTGTTGAAATTCCGTTTGAGATCGTTTTCTTTCATATTTTATTTTTCTGTAAATAGCAAACAGCAAGTTTTTAAGCGCGGTTTTAAAGATTTTAGCAACTGCACAAACCAAGATACGTGTCGCATCTGAAATTGAAGTGTCGTGTAATATTTTAAAGTGATCATGAGATAAGACATTTTATTGGCTTTTTTTTTTTACGTTGCTAATGACCATACGACAGAAAATGCAGCTTTGAACTAGAAGTCCTCGTGCTTGTAAGAGTAATGTACTTGTGAAATTAATAGATTGTACGAATGATTGAAACAGAACTCACACACAGGTTCAAATCTAATGTACAAGGATCAAACGTTAAGTACACTTGTAGGGATTTCAGAAACGGTGCGCAAAGCACAAAGCATGTTCTATATAGGGGGGGCTGCTAACATGTTCAATTTCCTATAGGTCCAGGAAAAAATCCATTTTTTTCTAAGCTAACCCTTAAATCTTTGCATTGTTCTGGAGGTTCGTTCACAAGCCAAGCCGCACCGTTCACTGCCTATTATAAAATGTATGATCAAATCAGTCCTGTATAACGGACTATATGGGACCATTATTTATGGGACATTCACAATGAAAAGTCACGTGCCTGTGGAGTTAGACAAGTGTTCGACAAAGGCGAAATAAATCATAGAAATGTTTTTTTTTAAAGAAAAGAAAAAAAAACTAATGGATTACTGAAATAAGAGTTAAACAAGATTAGACAAATATGAGAAAGAACTGACGTAGATATTAACGTTCTTTCATTCTTCTTTACTCTTCATTATTCAATAAAAACACATCCAAACAAAACAATGAAGGCGTGTTTTAGAATCATATTTATCCGTGGCTTTATTTCGCTATTTCATTTCTTTCAGTTTTCCTTATATTTTTCTATAGTCTTGGTGATACTGAACAACATGAAGGCAAAGATGAATGTGTTCAGCGCAGGGGCATGAACCATAGTAGACAAATCTTGGTTTATCTTACTGGAAGTTTGCATGAATCAGAGCAGACCTATCTTGGTTTATCTTACTGGAAGTTTGCATGAATCAGAGCAGACCTATCTTGGTTTATCTTACTGGAAGTTTGCATGAATCAGAGCAGACCTATCTTGGTTTATCTTACTGGAAGTTTGCATGAATCAGAGCATACCTATCTTGGTTTATCTTACTGGAAGTTTGCATGAAACAGAGCAGACCCATCTTGGTTTATCTTAGTGAAAGTTTGCATATTTCAATTAAGCCATGCCCTGTGTTTAACAACTATTTCTTCCACACAGTACGTACATACACCTCATACAAACACAAATATGTACATACAATTCTGGTGCGAGTGATGTGTTTCAAATTATTGGCAAGGATAACTAATCTATACAAAACTGCGCCCCTTAAGATCATTATTTCGCCCCTCTGAGATCAGCGCCCAGAGCATCTGCTTAATTGGTCCAATGATAGCATACATGGTCCAATGATAGCATACATCCACATACCCCCATATACATTGTTTTAGCCTACTTATCAGCAGCCACACTGAATACGCCAATCCTTTCCCTTACAGTTTATATTGAAAAACCACAACTTGTTTTCGGTTGCACCAGGAGGTGGTAGGATGGACCGGCCTGGATTTCCCTGACGCAGGTAACTGTGGCCATCTTCCCAAGTTAGCCATGTTGTCTCTATCTCTCAATTAAGATCCCTGCCAACAGGCGTAGGATATCATGTCCTTCCACAACCCTCGATCCCTTGTGCTTGTTAACAGGTTTGTAACTGAACATTTCCCATGCCAGGAGGCCAAACCATCAAACATCTTTCCTCCTTGTCTACCCCTGTCTCTTCTACCTCTGATCTTTCCTGTTGCCATTAGAAGCTCTAGCCGTCCTCTCCTTCAGACAAAGCCAACAAATTAGCGCCATATACGCCATCTGGGAAAAAACAACAACAACAACAACCACAAAAACAACAACAAGAACAAAAATTATAAATTTAAAAAGAAAAATTATCGAAATGTTTACACAGAATATCTGAACCGCTCCGCTTTGACTTTGTTATGAGACTTTAGTACCAAAACTTGCCATGAATATCTACAGTAAGGCGGTAGTTGATTGGGCAAGTGCCTCAACAATGTTACAGAGCTTGCAAGTACAGTCCAATGTTTATGTTAGGAGATAAGAGTATGCATTTTTTAAAAAACTGTAATCTGGTCTATATCACGTATATTATTACAAAATGGATGAATGATTATTTTGATGGAATAAATTTGTAAACGAAGCCCTTTCTTTTTCCCAAAATAGGATTAAAAGAGGAGTAATTGAATTCAGTGAAAGATGAGTGATTGTAGCATGCCTAACTTTACATAATTGAGTGTGTAATCTCGTTTTTTTTTTGTTTTTTTTTTACAGAGGACAGTGTAACCGAAAGCATGGGCGAGTAAGAAAACCAGCAATTAGTTAATTAATTGTTGTACCGGCTGGTTGAATGTGTGATGAGACAGATCAGCATGTTGTAAGTGACTGAATGTATGATCCACACAGTAGTTATGCAAATAAGTGTTTGATTAGGTTACAGAACCATTCTAAAGGAAAAAAAAACGTGCTGAAATTAACCCCCCCCCCCCCCATACACACACACAAATGAAGCATAGGCTATTCTTCTTCTTCTTCTTGTTCACATGTTGTTTCGTTCATTTTTTTCCCCTTCCGCTTGGACCCCATTCCCCTTCTGACCCCTCGCCCCCTCCCACACCTTCCCAACCCCCGACCCCAAAATCCTAGACAGTTATTCTGTTTTTAAAAAAGTACTTCTCCCTCACAAAGATAAACGACAATGTTTCTCAACCGATGCTAACGAGAGGTCACAAAAGCTTCTACATAAGAACGTGACTTTAAAATAAGTTTTACACTCATAACAACAGGTAAAAAAAGAGTATTTTTTCAATCTCTACAAAAGCATTTACTACAATCATTGGACTGTAATACCTATAAGCTACGTGCTGAATAAAATGAAATCTTGAACAAGCGAATTACAGTAATGTTTTAGTTAGTACCGGAAAAAATAAAAGTAAAACTTCTAAATATGGTAACTCTGCTTTGCAAAGCATCTATGCCATCTGTGAACTCATCGCCTGAATTCCAGCAACAAAAAGCTCTTTGTCCTGGCTTCTCTGTCATTGGTACAATGCGTCCCTTGTGTGTTTGTCCTGGACGGTAGGCGTTGTGTAAGGTTATTTATGCCAGCCATGAATATCATAATCCAATTGTGGACTTGAGACTTGCACATGCACTCAGGGCTGTACACCGCCGTTTATATCAGAAGGGTTCAGGCCTTATGGCGGATACAAATCGGGTGAAATAAAATACACTTCTTCTTTGGAGTATGCCTGCAACGTGGTCACCATCTTGACATGAGCTATTCTTAACTTGTTGCTTAGCGACGGTGACGCTATCTATTTATGACGTCACTGACGTTGGTGCTAAGAGCTGATATTACTTTTTTTTTAAAATTTTGCTGCCATTTTCTAACCTCCATTTGATCCACCATCGTCTGTATATTTATAAAGAGCTTCCCCGTGACATGAAAATTACTTCCAAGGTTTTCGTAGTGAATAAAAGTCAGTCATTTGCGTGTCCCTTGCGGAACTTTCCCTCCCTAACAGCTCTCCTGTAGGCCTCTCGGTTGTAAACAAGATACCCCGCTGCTGATGCATCCATGTGCAGATTATCAACGATGTCTCACAGTCATCTTCATCTTGCTCTTCCTCTCTTTCGAAGAAAAGAAAGTAAGGGTTGAAAAAAAACTGCTTTATGAACTTAAAGTTTATTCCAGTTTTACTTTCCACAGGTATCTATTTCGGTACTTCTGTACATTTTATGTTAATTCTAATTCTCTAATGAATGTGATGGTACTTGGAGTAGAGCACTACAGTTAACATGCACCCTGCTTTATTGTGCTAGGGATTCGGCATATATTATGTCAGTGTTTCCCAAACTGTGGTCCCCGGATCACTTGGCTAAAGACATTTATTAGTTAAAGATTTGAATGTGGCCGGTGGATCTATCTATCTATCTATCTATCTATCTATCTATCTCTATCTATCTATCTATCTATCTATCTATCTATCTATCTATCTATCTATCTATCTATCTATCTATCTATCTATCTATCTATCATAGAATAACCAGGACTCTCTGACTCTTACTGATTCGCCAGTCATCAAGTACTAAAAATGACATAGTTCGAAAAGTAACTTGTTAGATATTGTTAGAAATTATTGTAATATTTGTTTAAAAAAATATATGTTAGAAGATCTGTACTGAAAATGTATTTTTATGTATATGTCTGTCTGTGTGAGTGTATGTGTGTGTGAGTGCTATTTTATTAGGTTAATTACTTCTTGTCTTTTACGTTGAATATAATGGTTTAATCTTACACTCTTTGATATGTTTTTTTTTCCTAATGTAATTTGTATACCTGTATTAAATCTAGTGTGTGATGAAGGGCAGAATGTAAGACGGGCCTGCGTGCCCAATTCTTTACCCTTTAAAAATAAAGATCATTCATTCATTCCTGGGCACGTGGCCATCCTGGGAAATGAGAGAGCTGATAGACTGGCTGGCTCTGCCGTCACTGCAGATGGACAACCACTGGATCGAGCTGATATTGTTAACTCGCTCAGAGAGACGGGAAGAGTAGAGGACATCGAGGGCTGTGAATCTACATCGCTGCTTAGACTGAGAGAGAGCTGATAGACTGGCTGGCTCTGCCGTCACTGCAGATGGACAACCACTGGATCGAGCTGATATTGTTAACTCGCTCAGAGAGACGGGAAGAGTAGAGGACATCGAGGGCTGTGAATCTACATGGCTGCTTAGACTGAGAGAGAGCTGGGAACACACATCGGCATGCACATGAACGAGAGGCATACTGGACATGGGAGACAACTTGTCAACCAACACGGGACAGGCACTACTATCACCAACGGGACGCTGATGGATATGTTGGGGTGGGAGGTATCTGAGCACCCATGGACATGTCCGGGGCGCAATAATGATGACCTACACCATAAAAACAAAATAAACATTTAAAATTAGATATTACAAAAAAAACGGTGATTAGTGACTCGGCTTTTCTTAAGAAAATGATTAGGTTTATTTCTTAAAGAGGAGATTAAAAGAAGGTATCTGATGCCTACTCCCTAGTGTGGTACCCGAGATCAGCAAAAAATAGGACCACTGTACCCTACTACGTATGATCGTAAAAGGCGACTAAGGAGGGTTCGGCATAGGGCCAGCAACCCTATCTGGTGAAAAAAAAAACAAACTATCAGACTGCTACAGAAACAGAAGCAAGGGAAATAACAAATGCGGGTGGAAGGAGAAATGCTTATCAGGAAACTGAGCCCATGAAGGTTGTGGATGAAAGCCAACCACTGGAAGTCCCCAGCCCGACTGCAGACCTCCTGAAACCTAAACACAAGATGCAAATAGGCAGCTGGAATGTAAGAACACTTAATCAGACTGGAAAACTAGCACAAACCATCAAGGAAATGCACAGATACAAACTAGACATACTAGGAATACAAGAAGCAAGATGGACAGGACAAGGCAGAAGAAAATTAACAACACAGCACACAGAAGATACAATAATATGGTCAGGTAAAGAAGATCTTCATGAAGGAGGAGTAGCATTGATTATAACAAAAGAAGCATTGCTGAAATGGACCCATGTAAATGAGAGATCATTATATGCACACCTCAGCTCAAGATTCACGAAGCTGTCTATTATAGCTTGTTATGCACCAACAGAAGCAGCTGAAGAGGAACTAAAAGAAGATTTTTACAGCAGCCTCCAAGCCACATTAGAAACAATACCCAAGCATGATATGCTACTCATCTTGGGCGACTTCAATGCAAAGGTAGGTGAAGGAAATGAAGATAAAATAAGAACCATGGGAAGAGAAGGAATCGGAGAAATAAATGAAAATGGAGAAAGACTGTGCAGTTTCTGTGAAGAAAACATGATGACCATCGGAGGGACAATTTTCCAACATAAAAACATCCATAAAGTGACTTGGAGGTCCCAAGATAAAACTACAGAAAACCAAATCGATCACATATTAATAAACACCAAGTGGAAACAGTCTCTACAAGAGGTGCAAGCAAGGAAAGGAGCAGATGTAGGAAGTGATCATAACCTTCTGATAGCAAAAATAAAACTAAAGTTAAGGAAAGCCAAAATCGGAGAACGCAGAAAGACATGTTTTGATACAACAAAACTGAAAGACCAGCAAACAAGGAATGAATTCTCAATAGTGCTTAAGAACCGCTTCAGTGTCTTACAAGAAGCAGAATTGTCCATACTCTCTCTCTCTCTCTCTCTCTCTCTCTCTCTCTCTGAACCTTAAGTGCTTAGGGCACATGAGGCTTCTGCAAGGGTTTTCCACACATGCCTGTCCTTTGCCTTTTTCCGCTCTTGCCCAGGTGAGCCCTCTATTGCTCAACATCCTCTCTGTTGTTCTCCATGTCTCTTTTGGCCTACCCTTACTTCTGTTCCGCTGTGATGTCCATCTTAGTGCTATTTTTGATAGTGAGTTGTCAGTCATACATAGCACGTCTAAATCAAAGCCAGCGTCTTTCCTCAATAATTGCTGTCAGTGGCTTCATCTGCATTTCTGCCAACAAGATGTTATTTCTTATGGTGCTTGGCCAAAATATTTTTCTAATTCTTCCATACTAGAGTTAAAAAAAAACACTACAGGAAACAGCAAAAGAGGTACTGGGATATCGGAAAGGGAGAAAAGAGAAATGGATAAGCAAGACCACACGGGAAAAGATAGAGCAAAGAAAGGAAATCAAGAAAAAATTACTGAATACCAAATCTCAAAGGCTAAAATAACAACTTTTAAGTAATTATGCACAAAAAGACAAAGAAGTGAAGGAATCATGCCATCAAGATAAACGTCAATACTATGACAACTTAGCAGAAGCAGCAGAGAAAACAGCATATGCAAATGACATGAAAACCATATACAGAAGCACAAAGCAAATGACAGGTAACTTCAGCACAAGATGTGAAAGTGCAGTAAGGACACATAAAGGACAACTGGTCAGTGAAGGAAGAGGGAAAAAATTGAAAGATGGAGGGAAAACTTTAACACCCTACTAAACAGAACACAAGCAGCACAAACAATAGACATACCTGAAGCAAAAACAAAATTAAACATCAATACAGGACCAATAACAAAAAGTGAATGAATGAATGAATGAATGAATAATCTTTATTTTTAAAGGGTAAAGAATTGGGCACGCAGGCCCGTCTTACATTCTGCCCTTCATCACTCCATATATCATTCTTCCCACACACTCGATTTAATACAAATATACAAATTAAATTAGGGAAAAAACATATCAAAAGAGTGTAAGATTTAACTATTACATTCAAAGTAAAAGAGAAGAAGTAAATAACCTAATAAAATAACTCTCCCGCACACATACACACACAGACATACACATAAACAAACATACATTGTAAATACAAATCTTGTGAAGTAAAAGAAGCAATAAAAGAGCTAAAATCAGACAGGGCACTAGATGAAGATGAAGTGACCGCTGAGATGTTGAAAGCAGAAGAAACAAAAACACCAAAACAACTTTGCTGGATACTACAACAAATTTGGGATCTAGAAAAAGCTCCAGAAGAGTGGAAAACTGGCCTTATAGTAAAACTACCAAAGAAAGGCGACCTTATAGATTGCGGGAACTGGAGAGGCATTACCCTCCTGTCACTCACCAGTAAAGTATTTTGCAGAATAATCATCAACAGAATTGTACCAGCACTTGAGGGAAAACTTTGGAAAGAGCAGGCATGATTTAGGAAAGGAAGATCATTCATAGATCACAAATATTAGACCAGGCAAATGAGTGACATATTACAACATATGCACTGTTTACAGATTTTGAGAAAGCCTTTGACAGTGTCAACAGAGATGCACTATGGAAAATCCTAAGATGGCATGGCCTCCCCCATAAGATAGTGAATGTAATCAAAACCATATACGAGGGTTTTCAGTGCAAAGCGATCTGTGGAGAACATACCTCCAGCAGCTTTAGGGTACAAACAGGAGTGAAGAATGGGATGTGTAATGTAGCCAATATTATTTATCTTGGCAATAGACTGGTTAATGAAGGAGGCAACATCAGACAAACGCAGAGGATTACAATGGACCCTTGACTCAGCGCTGGAGGACCTTGATTTTGCAGACGACATCTGTCTACTATCAAGCAGTCACAAAGATATGCAAGATAAAATAAACAAGCTAACTCAGAATGCAAACAACATAGGACTAAAGATCAACGTAGGAAAGACAAAGTTAATGAAGCAAAATGTGAACAACAGAAATGTACACAGAGTAGATAGCAAGTTTGTGGAGGAGGTCAACGAATTTGTATACCTTGGCAGTAGAGTGGTAGAAAATAGAGACCACACAGAGGACATCAGCAGCAGACTTACTAGAGCAAACCAGGCTTTTCCAATGCTGCAGACTATTTGGAAATTTAATAAAAAAAAAAAACTAAGCATGAAGACGAAAATCAGGATATTTAAGAGTAATATTCTAAGTGTACTACTCTATGGAAGTGAATACTGGAGAATAACCAAAACCATAGAAAACAAGTTGAATTCCTTCCAGACTAAATGTTTACGAAGTATTAGAAAAATATTTTGGCCAAACACCATAAGAAATAACATCTTGTTGGCAGAAATGCAGATGAAGCCACTGACAACAATTACTGAGGAAAGACGCTGGCGATGGTTGGGACATGTGCTCCGAATGACTGACAACTCACTACCAAAAATAGCACTAAGAAGGACACCACAGTGGAACAGAAGTAAGGGTAGACCAAAAGAGACATGGAGAAGAACACCAGAGAGGATGTTGAGCAATAAAGGGCTCATCTGGGCAAAGAGCGGAAAAAAGGCAAAGGACAGGCATTTGTGGAAAACTCTTGCAGAACTCCATGTGCCCTGGGCACTTAAGGTTCAGAGAGAAAAAGAGATACATATTGATACCAGCGAGGCTGAGATGAAGAGTTTCAGTAAAACCCAGAGTCTTACTGCGAGGCAGACACCAAGAGCTTCAGTAAAATCCAGAGCAGAGATCAAGGACTTCATTAATAGTATTACAGCAGGGACCTAAGTCAGCGAGGCAGAGATCAAGGACTTCATTAATAGTATTACAGCAGGGACCCAAGTCAGCGAGGCAGAGATCAAGGACTTCATTAATAGTATTACAGCAGGGACCTAAGTCAGCGAGGCAGAGATCAAGGACTTCATTAATAGTATTACAGCAGAGACCTAAGTCAGCGAGGCAGAGATCAAGAACTTCAATAAAACTGAGAGTCTGACAGCAGCGCTTCTAAGCAGGAGCTTGACGACCCACAACACATCACTCCATGTCCAAACATTGGGTCCCGTCACATTCATGAGAACTCTCTCTCTCTCTCTCTCTCTCTCTCTCACACACACACATATAACTAGACTGAAAGTAAGACACAAACAATATTTTAATGCACGCGCGCACGCACGCACGCACGCACGCACGCACGCACGCACGCACGCACACACACACACACACACACACACGGGCTGCCAGAAGACACTGGTGAGAAATACTTCTGTAGAAAAATTTTGAGTCTTTGAAATTACTCAATAAATAATTAACTAAGAAAGTCATCTGTTCCTATCCTACTGTAAAGCAGTGCTACAGCTTAAATCTAAATTCGTCACCAGATAAAAGTAAAAACAGTGTAATTAAAACCTGTTTTTTTTAAAAATGCAATCTTCCAAAAACACAACAAAGACGTAACTCCAAAAGTACTATTGTCAGTGTACCTGCCACTTTTGTTCTTGTTTTAGTCTTCGTCAGTTTTACTTGACGCAAGAGAAATGATGACTGACCACGAAACTGGCTGGCGGAGACGCTGTCCGATTGGTCAAACAGCCACCCATACAGGGTTGGTGAACCATAGCTTACCAAGACCCTCTTGGTAACACCCTTCCTCCCCCACCCCACCCCATCCCAACCACAACCCCAGACTCCAATAACAGGCCTAGCCTGGCTAGCGAAGCTAGGATCTCCGTAGTCCCCACGGTGACGGAGTCTGATAAAGAAGTACTGCACGTCCCTTGTTTTTTTTAGCTTCACTCAGGGACTGAAAAAAAATTAGCCGCCGTAAACCAATCCCAAGAAGAAGAAGAAGAAGAAGAAGAAGATAATCATGAAACTCACATTCATGACATATGAATATCAGAATCTGGGGAGAATTATAAGAAAGAAAGGGAATCTTATTTATTAAAACTTAGACTGAAAACAGGACTGTCAAGAAAAAAAAGTTGCAGGGCGTTGCTTATACTTTCTTGCATACAACTTACAAGGCAGGAAGGTAAAGACTATTATACAGAAGAGGAAAAGACATTTCAGATCTTACAGAGACTGAGAACAAAAGGGCGTAACTTCTGAACAAAAACGGAGTCAGTGCGATGCATAAAATAGAGGGGCATGAAATTACACAGAGAGGAGTGCATATCATGGACAAGAAATGTTATGCTGTGAAGAAAAACGGACTATGTTATGGACAAAAAAGGGAGTATGTTTCGGAGCAAAAAAACGAAGAGTATATGTTATAGATAAATAGGGGTGTATATTATACTGAGTGGCGAAGTGGTTGGTGCACTGGTCTCTCATGGCGAAGGTCGGGGGTTCGAATCCGGCCGGAGGCGCCCCAGTCACCCAGCTGTAGAAATGGGTACCCGACTTCTTCTGGAGTTGGGGAAGGAAAGGCGGCCAGGCGTGATACTGACCATATCACCCTCTAGTGTGCTGACAGGTCAAGGAAAATATGGGCACTAACACCATATCCCTATGTGCCTGTAAGACATGACAGGATTACCTTTACCTTTACCTATATTATTACAAAAAAGGAAGCGTGGTATATTATAGTTTAAAAAATCAAGCGTATGTTAAGGAGATTTAAAAAAAAAAGATACTGCAAGATTATCCCATAAAATGTAAACATGGACGAAGATAAAATGTAAACATGGACGAAGATAAAATGTACACATGGACGAAGAATACATAAAATAGAGGAACGAAAACACTAGACACTTATAGCCATATCTTTTGTGGACATTTCAAAAGGAAAATCTAACGAGAACAATATTGGAGAACAGAGGTACTTCTACAGTGAAGTTATCGAGGCAAAGATAAGAAACACACACAGATAAAAAAAATCATCAAGACAAAGAGATGGAACACGCATAGATAAACCATCAAGACAAAGAGATGGAAGACGCATAGATAAACCATCAAGACAAAGAGATGGTGGAACACGAACAGATAAACCATCAAGACAAAGAGATGGAACACGCACAGATAAACCATCAAGAAAAAGAGATGGTATATTAACAGATAAACCATCAAGACAAATTCACGATACACATGCAAATAAAAACCACCAAGACAAAGAGATAGAACACTCACAGATAAGCAACGAAAAAAGAGACGGAAATTGCACAGATAAATCTTTAAGACAAGAGATCCAACTTGGACAAATAAACTATCAAGGGGAGAAACGGAGGATGCATATATAAACTATCAAGAGAGGAAACGGAGATTGCACAGATAAACTATGAAGAAAAGAAACGAAGATCGCAAAGGTAAACTGTCAAGAGAGAGAGAGAGAGAGAGAGAGAGAGAGAAAGGAAAGAGAGAGAAAGGAGAGAGAGAGGAAGGGAGGGAGGGAGAGGGAAAAAAGATTACAAAGATAAACTATCAAGAGCGAAAAAAAAATTACAAAGATAAACTATCAAGAAAGGGAAAAAAAAAATTACTAAAGTAAACTATCAAGAGAAGAAAAGGAGATTGCACAAGTAAACTAAACTATCATGGCGTGAGACTGAACTTGCACATGCAACTTTTTACCAAAACAAGAGTTTGAGATACTCAATAAACCTCCTTGACCACAACAAGGCAATAAACACAAAGAAAGAAGTCGTTGGTTTATTGAAGCTCCATCGTTTACGCACTTTGAAAAAAAAATAGAAGAGAATAGCAAGAGTAAATGAGACAAATAAGAGTACAACTGTAAGGAAATTTCTGATTTGACTCTAGTCACAGTTTCTCTTATCTTCAGGACGCACACGGACAAACTGTTCAAGAATGGCTTCTGACATTATTTCTCTCTCCGCTTCTCATGCTCCTTTTCACTCCCCGCCAATATCATTCATTATTCAAAAATAACACTGATAACTACTGCTGAATTTACTTCTGTTTCTGGAAACACTAACGTCTCGGTATCTGTAGATATAATAATATTTATACAGGAGTCCATTGACATATAAAAAAAACTTGTCAAAAGTCCCCATAGTGTGAACAGTTTGAGAAACGCCGCTCTAATAACACACCTAAGAAAGCACGCTAATATCTGGGACGGATGCCTCACTACATCTTACGACAGCTTACCTACAACAACGGAGCCAGGATCACTGTCCGAATGACCGCTTTTGTCCTCAGACCTGTGTAGTTTCAGGAAAGTCCCCGGCATTCTTGGACCTTTCAAGGGCTGCAACTCGAACCTCGCTTTATCACTCTTCAGGTCTTGTTCTTTAGACGCTATCATTTTTTACTGAGGGTCAAGCACCGCTGGGCGAGATAGACGGCACAAGACGATACTGTAACGTGGAACAACTTACGAAAAAGGTCAGTAAAAACATATTTACTGTTTTCAATATTATCCAGCACAGCAGAAGTTTGATATATATAGTTCCCGTTGTTAAATGTGTAATGAAGAAATATTTCAAAGACGAATATCACAATTCGAACACATCCTTTAAAAAGAGCAAACAAACATCTAAATTCGGCATTATTACAGAAAAAAAACACCTCTCACATTATAACAGTTCTGGTTCATCTGCAAGAAAATATCATATCGGTATCTCTACACTATGTGAGTCTGTGTTAGAAAACTTCCGCTGTTATCACACTACCACACATCAAATACACATACGCTGAAATTATTTTAAAAATCTGGTCTCGTCAACACATCATTAAACTTATTCGCCCAGCGAAAGTTAATAAGGTTTAATTACAGGCAGACTTTCAATGAATACCGCAACATTCTGAAAGATTCATCTATAGTTTTAAACTGGAAAGTGATCTCCTCGCACCTGTAAATCAATGAAAACTACTCGCACCTGTAATCAATGAAAACGATGCTTTAGTCACTAACATCACAAATGTGAAAATCCTTATCGCAACACAATGTAGCACTATTTCATGGCTTTCGTCTTGAAGGTCGTACGGTGCATCACCTCGCAGTATCTTGGCCCCGCTGGCTTCGCAAAAGAAAAGGGAAACATCAATAGTTTTACCGATATGCAGGAGAGCCTTTGCTTTCATCAAATGTCCTCTTCCCTGCTCAACAGCCTCTTGAACTGGAAAGCTTAAAGAAACAAGTTTTCGCCTTCTTATTCACACCTCAGAATGTTGCAAAATCGCGCAGGAAGCCCTTGCGATGCTTCACTGAATCCGATTATTACAACTAGTGGATTCTAAAGTGATGGCGAAGTGGGCACACTCCACAACAAACTCGCGAAGTATCGTAACAAAAAGAAACTGGAAGACAAGAGCCTGGCTAGACTTATTAATCTCTGCTCGCGACCATTAGGAGCACACGGACACACACGCACATCGAAGCTCTTCAGAGAGTCTCAGAAAGCGGACGCTGGCCAGGGAGGTTACTGAACAATGCAGTAGTTTATCGCTGGAGAAGAAACTCCAAGTTTGGCAAACAAATAATAATCAGAGCAATACAAACATGGTATTCCGCGTGTAACAACATAACGCTCTTGCTTTGACTTGTGCCATTGTGAAAATCCAGAACCTCAGTTGGCAGGCATACAAGCAGCTTAAGTCCCTGCTTGCTAGATGGCTATACTTGCCTCCCTAGTGTTATCTGAGAAGTTCAGAAAAAGCATGTGGTGGAGTCACAATTGGAAACTGCTTACTGATTTTAAAATCATTCTTATAAAGGCAATCCACGTCACCCTCGAAAGGACTTGTTTTTCTTCCTCGCTTGGGTTTCCTGGACAAGAATCACGCACTCGGTCTTCCTCGACAGGCCCATCTGCAGCATCGCTCAGGCGAGACACCAGTCCAGGGGAAGACGCAGATAACGTCACCGGCAACAGACAGCACCAACTATTGTGGTAACTGTAGCGTCCTGGGTGGACTTTAGCCCAAGTTCACAGCAGCGCGGCGACGCAGGGGGACAAGAAAGAGAAAGTTAATAGGCCGGAACAAGCCCTCCTACCACACTCAGACATCTGTCAATCAGGGACACATGTGTCAACGCCGAAATCACAACAGACACGCCTCCAAAAACAACTCCAGGGGAAGGTAATCCTGTCATCACATTCATGTCCGCGCGTCTTGATTCCTGGGCAAATCATTCACCCAACACGACCTCTTGTGATCGTTGAAATGTTCGACCCCGTGTCCATCCTTGCATTTATCTATTCATCCATCCGTCATACCCAAGAAAGGCACGCATCACTCCAGCCTTCATGTGAACTATATCATTTCCCCGTAGGGGTCAAGCAGAAAGGGAAGAGACTTGGAGAAACAAATATGACACACACACAAACACAAAAGAAAAAAAAAACAATTAAATGGAAGACTCCATGGGATGCAATTGAATGGATAATGTAGTGTCATATATCCACTTGTGGACATTCAGACAGACAGATAGATAGATAGATAGATAGATAGATAGATAGATAGACAGACAGACAGACAGATAGATAGATAGATAGATAGATAGATAGATAGATAGATAGATAGACAGACAGACAGATAGATAGATAGATAGATAGATAAATAGATAGATAGATAGATAGATAGATAGATAGATAGATAGATAGATAGATAGATAGATAGATAGATAGATAGATAGATAGATAGATAGATAGATAGATAGCACAAGATAACAAAACTAGCCAGGACACTGACCTGGAAAACCTGTCCTTGGGCGGCCGATTCCCAGGACCTGAGGTGGATGTGGATGTAATTCAGGGCCAGGCCCGTCTCATTTCAAGGACGAGTGCGTCACTATAGACTACACTGTGACCAACCGGGGCAGAGTGAGCCGCGCAGAAAGAAAACTGATCCACCTATCTCGGATACCCCAAAATATGCTCTCTCTCTCTCCGGGCGGACCATGAAATTAACTCCCCTGAAACTAGAAATTGTTAAAAGTATTATTTTTTTTTAAAAGACGAAAAATGATAAATGGATGAAAGACGGAGTCAACGTCCATTTGGAGAAAAAAGATAAATTGTATTTACAACGCTTTATTTTCTGACGGAGGGGATAAAGACTCTATCCAATTTGCCAATCAACGACTCATAGCTGACATGCTAACATCAGAGCTGGCGAACCAAGCTGATCAAGACCCTGTCCCATCTGTCTGTTGGTACCCACCCCGCCCCCGCCCCAACGCCAGTAACAAGCCTAATCTGGCTAATGAACAGGGATCACCATAGTCCCCAGTGGGATCAGGTAAAGGGGTATTGCATACTCCCTGCTTTACTAGCTCCACTCAGGGGCTGAAGAAACACCTGCCGTAACCCGCCCCCCCCCCTAAGCCGACACGATGCTGTGCCTCAACATTCTCACTGCATCGACTGCAAAGAAGATCATGTTGCAGTTCCAGGTAGATTGAAGAAGAAGATGTGCTTCAAATGCGGTAATAAGACGAACGATTTGACCACAGACCTGGAACTAAAGACTCATTTAAAATTAGGCTAAAGTAAAATTTAAAAGGAAACACAAAATATAATAACTTTTATAATGTATTAGTGTATTGACTAACTACTTTGCGAGCCCTGTGTGGCGTTTAACGGCACGGGAAGGATATAAGATATAAGATAAGTGTTCGGTAAGCTGGTCTTTTACCGCAGGGTCCGTGGGTAAGTCCGGTCGAAGACGTCCATTTCATCCAGTTGTCTTATCTTGTCTTATATTTCCCTGGATCTGCCACCTGTTGTTCTATGGAGCATATGCTGTGAAGGTTTTTAGTAGACTCCACCATCATGGAGACTGTGGCGACCCCTGCCCCTGTTAGCCATGCTAAGCCTGTTACTGGGGGTACCAATGGGGAGGTGGGATATGGTCTTGGCCAGCTGTTGTTCGCCAGGCCTGACGACTGCGTGTCAAATCGGAGCTGTAGAAATGGGTACCTGGTTCCTTTCGAATTGTGCTGCCACGTGGCTGGAAATGTGCACACTAAGACCATATCTCAGTGTTTCCCAACGTATGGCGAACCCCCCCCCCCCCCCCCCAGGGTTGGGGGGTGGCAAACTGTATATCTGGGTTGGGGGTAGGCTGCAAGTAGTATATATTTACGAGTATATTTATAACTATATATTACACTTTTTCAGAACTTTTGACTGCTATGTTTTTTGACTACCATGTTGTTCATTCATATGACATGCCCAGAGCGTTATCCCTCTTACAGCCTCTCTGAGTGCAATACGGTCTTGTACAAGTTGACCGGTGTCTTGCAGTGGCACATTCAGACTTTCCGTAATGTCCTGAGTCCATCTGCAGCGAGGTCGTCCCTTTTCTCTTTTACCGGGAACTTTGCCTCATACCAATACCATCAACCTCTCCAAGCTTTTGTGTCTCTTGATGTGGCCGAAGTATCTCAGCTTTCTAATTTGTGTGATGTTAACGAGCCAATTTTCTGCGATACCTAGTCCCATCAGTATCTCTTTATTTGATTTTCTTTCTATCCAGGATGTTCTAAGCGCCCATGTGGAATATTTCATTTCAAATGCTTCTATTCTCTTTTCTGGTGATTTGTTAAGTGTCCATGTTTCGCATCTGTATGTTGCCACTGGGAATCTGTAAGCTTTTAGTAAACACAGCAAGTTTACGTAGACTATATATTTGAGTAACTAGTAAAATTGACAAGCTAAATTTAACATGTATTTGTTACATTATAAGTGTTAAATACCAGCTGTCCTTAAGCCCCTGGTCTTCTTTTACATTGTCATTAATGCCAAAACGTCGATTGGTTAGCTGAGGGGTTAGGTCATCGGTCTACTAACACGTCCCAGCAATGGAGATTTTTTTTTTTCTGGAAAAAAGCCCCCGGGGTCTATCCAGCCTCTAAAATGGGTACCAGAAAGATCAGGGAAGGTAAATGCGTCCAGACTTGATACTGACCACATCACACTTTCATGTGCCGAAGGTCTTGGAAATACAGGCCTAACACCGCATTCCCATTATGCCTTAACAGCATGAAAACGGTTTAAAAAAAAAACTTTTTACCTTTATTAATATGCGTACCAAAATACAAAACTTACAAAAGTCTTCAAATTCTTCTCGTCGTAATTATCAGCATGTTGGTCAAGGTCTAGTCATGTCACGTTCGTAAGATCATAGAGGCAGAGTAAAGTTTATTAAGAAAAATAGAACAATGCACTGTAAGAAGCCACTGGTCGGACATATCCAAATCTTATATCCAAAACTTCAGCGGTGAAGTCGCCTGTCCGATGAGGCAATCAGCGACCTATAGCTGATATGCCAGCGTCAGGGTTAGCGAACCATAGCTGACCAAGACCCTGTCCCACCTCTCCGTGGTACCCTCAGTAACAGGCCTAGCCTGGCTAACGGGGCAGGAATCGCTATAATCTCCATGGTGGTGGAGTCTGCTAAAGAAGCACTGCTTTTTTTGGATGTACTCCGGAACTGAAAAAATAGCTGCCATAACTCGCTCCCACGCAGATACGATGCTGTGTCTCTACAGCATCGGCTGCAAAGAACAACAGCTCGCAGTTATAGGGAGATTGCACAAACAAAGAAATCCAAATCTTCACACGGCTCTACTGTCTGGGACATTCAGAAGCTGCAGGCAACAAAAAGGCTGATAAACTGGCAGCACGGGGCTAATCTACATGAAAACATCAAATTGGACAAACAAGACATATCAGTCTTCCAAACAGCAAATCGAAGATTCAGCTCAAAGAAACTTCCTTGAAGTTCATACAGCGCATCCCTTACGGCCTTATATACCATTAGAGGAAGTGGAAGTAAATCCTTGTTGTGCGCCAGAACGCGAACAATTTATAAGCATCACATTATTATAATCATATCAGCTAAAAAAAACTAAAGGACATCCTGAGATCATATGCAGAACACTTACGGGCATGTTCCGGATGTAATGAAGCAGCTCCCGGGGACCAACAATACAGCCTGGTCTTATCCAGTATCCAGTATTAAGTATCATTATGTTGAATGCGATTTTTGTTTGTGGGGGGTGGGGGTGTGGGGGGTGGGTTCTAGGTTAAAAGATTTGAAGTACATTCTACACGTATATGCGCCTTGGACCGCACATGGTTGGCAACTTGTGATGATGCTGTTTATGTTTCTTCAAAGTAACAGGTTGGGATCTTCTTTATTTCTTTTCCATTTGTTTTTTTCTAATGTCTGACTTCTGTGCCGGGATTTCTTTTCTATAAAACTTCAACATTTGTAATCCTCTCCTTCAACAAGAGGCGGCCTGGTTAGCTGAGTGGTTAGCTGAGTGGTTAGCTGAGTGGTTAGGTGCTCGGTTTACTAATTCAGTGTTACCGGGTTCAGTCCCAGCAGTGGGATTTTTTTTTTTTCTGGTACAGGACCCCAAAAAGGCCCCGGGGTTCATCCAGCCTCTAAAAATGGGTATCAGAGAAATCTGGGAAGGTAAAGCAGCCAGGCGTGATACTGACCATATCACACTTTTATGTGCCGAAGGTCTTGGAAAATACGGACCTAGTACCATATTCCCCAATATGCTTTTAATGTCATGGAAAGGGGAATTTAACCTTTAACTTTACCTCCTTCAACAAGAGTTCTCTTCTTGATTAAAAGGTCTTTTTTTCTGTCTAAATCAGAAAAAAATATATTGTCATCACATTAATACAACAAAGAGGAGATTGTGAACTGAATTAGGCAGAAACAAAACATAAATGGCGGAACGGTTCAAGAAAGTTCAATCACAACCGATACAGTAAGTGACGCAGCGTGCGAACTTGGGCAGTTCCATGAAACGTAAAGTTCTTCTTTGTCCTAGGTTCGAACCCCTACCCCCAGAAACCGCAGACGTGAAAACCCAAGTTTCCTCAATCGCCAGGAGCTATATTGAAACAAAACAAGCTTTCGAATCTCGTCAAAACAAATCGAGAAAAACTAGAAAATTGAAATAATCATTCCCTTTTGTGTTTGTAGAGGCGAATCAAACGGAACGCATTTATTTTCTTGAATGGAACAAGAAGTTTACGCCCCAAGGTGAAATCACGCAAGCTGAATTATAAAAGGTCTAATCAAGAAACAACACACCTGATTTCAATGTTCTGAAACATACAGCTAAAAGACGCTATGTATATTCTACTTCGCCAGCTTAGTAACATTTATTATCTGGCCAATACAAATAACGGTTCGTTTATGCGGCGCCGGTACATGTGGCCAGTTTGGGATAAAAAAAAAATTCAGCTGCTTTTGTTACTACACCAACCAGCCTTGCTGCCATATTGCGGATTCCATACAGTAGATCTGAGAGGGGAAAAAAAACCAACCAGGCAATTACCTGGAGAACATAAGAACTGCTGCCACTGACTTAAAAATAATTAAGAAATCATAGAGGGAGAACCGTGCGACCCATTTTCTATGAGTGGTCTAGCTAGAAAGCGAGGGAAGGCCTTCACTTTGCTATTTTATTCAGTGATGCATGAAACGTCAAATCACGCGGACATGGAATTGTCTCTTTGTGCCGTGATGTTGCTCTAACTTCTACTGCCTGAAAACTGGAATAATGTCTTTTATCCTGTCCGTCCCAATTGTTTCTCCTCCTTTGTAAACTCGTCCCAGTACTTCTGGAAGAGGTAAGCAAAAAAGCAAAAGCGTTGAGTATTTTTTTGTTTTGTTTTTGTTTTTAGTTTTCCATTTTTTTAACAGTGGTTCTTAATCTGGGATCCATGGATCCTGGGGGTGTATAGAAGAATCTTTGGGGGTCTACGAACAAGCAAATGGATTGACTCGATTAAACAGAGAGAGAGAGAGAGAGACAGAGAGAGAAGAGAGAGAGAGAGAGAGAAGTCTTGACATCTTCTGGATTACATTTATTGCTTTCATTCTTCTGAAGGTGGCCACAGCGGTTCTCGGGCCTGAAAGGTGTCCACAGCGGTTCTCGGACCTGAGAGGTGTCCACAGCGGTTCTCGGGACTGAAAGGTGTCCACAGCGGTTCTCGGGACTGAAAGGTGTCTACAGCGGTTCTCGGGACTGAAAGGTGTTCATGGTCAAAAGAATTTTTTTTAATAGAAAAAAAAGCCTGCTGTTTTAAAGTAAGGCCAAACACCAAAAATCTATTTTATAACCGAAAAAGGGGAAACAATTACAAAAATGAAGCAGAATACATGTATTATCCGTTTTTCGACAATTCAATTAACGCCACTTCGCTTTTTCGAAAAACCTGCATACTTACCTGTATTATTTAACCATTAAAAAAGCAAAAATAATCCGTATAATTGCTAATCAGTGACCTCGTTCTAAAGTGTGAGGCATATTTTAATATCTCTTTGTTCATATTTTTGGGGGCAGTTGTCTGGTATTACCATCTTTCAAATATTTGCTATAAAATAAAAGAAACTGATTCAGCAGCGAGCTTTCTAGAAATTAAAAAAAAAGTCATCCAACAGATAACGACTGCAAATATTCCGTCAGTTGTATGTCCCTTGCGGAATTTTGCCACCCTAACAGCTCTCCTTTAGGCCTCTCGGTTGTAAACAAGATGCCCTGCTGCTATGCGTCCATTTGCAGATCATCATCGATGTCTTGCAGCCATCTTCACCTTTCTTTGTTCCGTTACGTACCTTTCCAAGATGGTCTTCTCTAAATTATCATGACGTTTAATTTGTCTAAAATATTCAAGTTTTCTCTGTTCAGTCTTCCTTACTAGCCAAACTTCTTCAATATTAAGTTCTTGTAGTATGGATATATGTGTTCTTTTTTGTGTGTGTGTGTCCATGATATCTGAATGACTTTTCTGTAGCATTTACATTCACAGGCATTTATGTGTTTCTCAGCTGTTTTGTTAAGTGTCCAGGTCTCAGAGGCATATGTTGTGATGGGAAAGATGCATGCCCTTAAAAATCTTATTTTTGTAGTTCTGTCTGTTGCTTTCCACAGCTGTTTTTGGTTGTTTTATTTTTTGAGGAGCGATAGATGACCTCCTTTTAATGTCCCTCATTGTACACCCATTATTAGTTAGTAATGATCCAAGATATTCAAACCTCTCCACTTCTTCCAGTTTTTCCTCATTGATATATATTTCAGCTGCCTTATTTGTTTTGTCAGTTGTCATCAATTTAGTTTTCTTTGAATTAAGATAAAGGTTTTGCTCTTCGCTGTTCTCACGGACTGACATGATTAGTTTTTCCATTCCTTTTTGTGTTGTGGACAGTAATACTGTGTCATCAGCATATCTAATCTCTGGTATTTCATAACTTCCAATTTTTATGACATCGCAATATTCTTTGTCTATATCTTCTCTAACATTCCTCATTATATTTTCAGTATACAAGTGAAATCCCGAATAAAAGTGAAATACGTGCACATATTGGTAGACAGAATCTCCGACAGTCTTCTGCAAATACAAAAGCTAACTTACTGTTCATAAATGTTTCTAATACAACCCAAAAAGGGGGGGGGAGCGAAGATGTAGTGTGGGTTAGCGGTCAACCACCCATGGTCAGGATTACTGGACTATAGCCATTCAAGACCCTGTCCCACTTCTCTTTTGATGTTCCTCGTCCCCCCACGCAAAAACAAGACCCAGCTTGGTTAAAGAAATCGATAAAGTCCTCATCGCAGTGGAGTCTGCTAAAGAAGCAGTGCACTATTTCCTGCTTTTTTCTTGCCCGGGGGTGGGGGGTGGGGGGGGGGTCTTCAACCTGGCAGCTGTAACTCACTGCCAGTGCGACATATGGTGTCATCGCTCGGTTTACTAATCCGGTGGTACCGGGTTCAAGTCCCAGTAGAGGGATTTTTTGTCTGGTACACACCAAAAAGGCCCTGGGGGTTCACCCGGCCTCTACAAATGAGTACCAGAGAAATCTAGGAAGGTAAATGCGGCCAGCCGTGATACTGACCAAATAACTTTCATGTGCCGATGGTCTTGGAAATACGGGCCTAACACCTTATCCCCAGTGTGTTTTAATGGCATGGGAAGGGGAATTTTACCTTTTTCCTTATCAATTACAGTTACATTTAGAAATCATTACTACAAGGAAAATCGATTTTAAAGAAGGACAGCATGAAGACTGGAAAGATTTCATAAATCACAAATTTGACCACGCTGGCCCAAACATATCTGCGGGCAATGGCCTTATTTTAACTTCCTTGTAGCGCCTTTGGAAACGTTCAAACAAGTTTCGTTTATAAATAAGTCTGTCAGTGCCAGTCTCATGGATGATATCACTGTTATCTTCTCGAGGATGTAAAGTCTACATAATCAGCTTTAGTCATGATGTATCATTGTCTTTTATCGTCATCACTACCATCACTGAACATTAATGAGTGCCTTGAGTGTAGATGTATGGGGAGCCACGTTATGAATAATTTCTTATATATTACATTTGCACTAATATTTTGCACACCAGCACCCAGTTCTACCTTTACCCGCACATTCGCCCTTTGAATCTCAGGTACAAAATGCATCAATAGTTACATTCAAACGCAAAATTTTCTCCCTTTCTTCCGAAACAAAATGTAACGAATTCGCGGACAATTCAAACCATTGCCCGGCTTTTTCCTTTTTAAATCGCGTCAAATCGAATTAAATATTAAAATGAATGAAAAGTGAAAGAAAGCGTAGATGGATGTAGACTAAACAATTTGGTATGTTTGCTCAGGGAAATCTAAAATTGCCAACACGAAAAAAAGCTATGAAACAAATCATAATAGCAACTCTTTCGCACCCCTTCGGGATTAGAGTTGTGACATTTGCGTCTCAATGCGGTGAAAAAAAGGGTCGAAGGGCTCTGTGACTAGAAGCCAAACAAACATCTGCAAGTTCATAAAAATACATCGCTACAATGTCCCATTGACTCAAAAGGTAGTCCGCTTGAAAGAAAAATATTGACAAGCCGTATTCTCTTTCGTTCCGTTGTGAGAGGGTCCACCCCTCCGTGTTTTTGGAAGACCTCATTGAATGTCAAAAAGGAGGAGGGTTTTCTTTTCGGTTTTTTTTTTTTTCTTACAGGTGGTAGGAATCTTGAACTCTTCGTGTAAGAAGATTCTCTGAAGGGGTTTTAAATTATACTTGACGATGTTAAGCATCCACCCATTTCTGACTAGTATAGCATAATACCACGTTTTACTAACAAAGTGCTTTTGTAAAATGCATGAACTAAGCTTTTTCAGATTAAAGATCAAAGAGAAGCACAAAAAGAAATATGAGTTTGGATCCCAAAAAAATATTGTCTCACACCTCTTTTAGTTCATTATGATCGCGAAATATTGTGAGCGACATTTGATCTCTACCAGAAAACGGCCATTTTCCAGAGCTTGTCCCTCATCGAGCGTAGAGGAGATCTCAACTCTTTCTCCATCTCAGAAGAGAAGCTCCCAAGAACTAACTATTATGATTTTCAGGTCTCTATGACGTTCTTGGTCGCTCTACACTATTTCAAGTACTGTTTATATACGTAAACGCGAGGAACACAGACGATATATTATTACTGTTATTATCATTTCACCTTGAGTACACTCCTCAGCTAATAAAACAGGCAATATCCTCGGAGAAATTCGTGAGTTAGAGTGGTTCCAAGTGCTCACTTCTTTTGTCCTTAGAAGGGTCATTATAGTGACCGTGACAACTGTTCGCCGATTCATCCGTTCAACTGGCTATCAGCGAGCGGTCTGGGATTCATTATTCTTCCACCCCAGAAACAAACATTGAATAAAAAAAGAGTCAAATTCTTTGAGTTTGTCCACTGTTGACTCACACAGTCTGAACTGTTGTGAATATTTGTTAAATCATTTTTGCTTCTATGCAAAGGTTCTCTTTTCATCTCTCCACTTCATTCCCGCCACTACGTCCACTTCATCTCCGCCACTACGTCCACCTTATCCCCGCCCTACGTCCACCTCATTCCCGCCACTACGTCCACCTCATCCCCGCCACTACGTCCACTTCATCCCCACCACTACGTCCACTTCATCTCCACCACTACGTCCACCTCATCCCCGCCACTACGTCCACCTCATCCCCGCCACTACGTCCACTTCATCCCCACCACTACGTCCACCTCATCCCCGCCACTACTTCCACTTCATCCCCGCTACTACGTCCACTTCATCCCCGCCACTACGTCCACCTCATCCCCGCCTTATGTCCACTTCATCCCTGCCACTACGTCCACTTCATCCACGCCACTATGTCCACTTCATCCCCGCCCTACGTCCACCTCATCCCCGCCACTACGTCCACCTCATCCCCGCTACTACGTCCACTTCATCCCCACCACTACGTCCACCTCATCCCCGCCACTACGTCCACCTCATCCCCGCCCTACGTCCACCTCATCCCTGCCCTACGTCCACCTCATCCCCGCCACTACGTCCACCTCATCCCCGCCAGTACGTCCACCTCATCCCCGCCAATACGTCCACCTCATCCCCGCCACCCACTTCATCCCCGCCCTACGTCCACTTCATCCCCGCCACTACGTCCACCTCATCCCTGCCCTACGTCCACCTCAGAACAACTATATGCCTCCTCAACAATCTGACGGTTTTTGTACTTCGTGGCTAAACGTCAAAATTCAGTCATTTAAAGAACTACGTATTTTCTTTCTAAACTTCTATTCCGATAATCAGAAGTTGTGAAATACTGTAGCTCTTGTTCAAAATGTCATGCTACTTACCTAGTTTGACGGGGGCGATATGTAGTGGTGATGTTCTTGGTGATGTTCTTTGGTGGTGGTAGACTGCAAGTATCAATTAATATGAGAGGAGCGAAAATACTTCTCTTATGTAAAGAGTTCAAAGTTGACACGAGGTGGTAAAATTTTCCAAGAAAATTGAGGAGGGTTTATTCCAGTATTATAAGCGATCGTCCATCCCAGGGTTCTTAACAAAGGTTATGCATACCACTTGGGAAGCTCGGGTCAAAATGATGGAAGTGTGGAATTCGACTTCTGAAAAGCTATGACCTTTGGAAAGTAGTTCCAAGGTTAAAATCTTCCCTCAGCTCTCCGGCTCCTAGCTAATCACGTGTAAACTGAAAACAGGCTCTTGACGTCCTATGAAGTCATACTGGCACCCGAGAAGACGGATGGCCACGCTGATTTTCACAGCCTTGCGAAGAAGGTATGGAGAAATGCTAGGAAATCCATTGGGAGTACGTCATCTTAAAATGACTAAAACTCGTGATCTGGACACAAGAACAGGGGAGAGCACTCATTAGTCGTAATACAGTATATCTACCATTTATACACAAACATGGAGAGAAAAAAACTTAAGTGCTTCTTCTTCTTCTTCTTCTTCTTCTTCTATATTTTTCTTCTACTACTACTATTACTCCTTCCCGGAACTGCTGCGAAGGTATTGGGGCACAGCATCATGCCGGATCTGAGCAGAGCTAGGGCAGGTGTTTATCCAGCCTCTGAGTAGCTAGAAAAGCATGAGAGTGTGCAGTATTTCCTTACAGGGCTCCACCACCACGGGAAGTATGGCGATCCCTGCTTTGTTTGCCGAGAAAGGCCTATTACTGAGGCTAGCATTGCAGAGGTGGGACAGCGTCATGATTGGCTGTGGTTCGCTAATCCTGACTCCAGCAAGACAGCTATGGGTCGCTAACGCTGACGCTAGCATGACAGCTATGTGTCGCTAACCCTGACGCTGGCAAGACAGCTATGGGTCGCTAGCTCTGACGCTAGCGTGACAGCTATGGATCGCTGACTGCCAGCTCGGACAGCACTATAAAAAAAAAACACATATTTTTTTCATAAGACTACACTGCTAATTACACATCTGTTTTCTGTACGACTGAAATATCATGCGGCAACTAATTTTCTTTTATAACTAAAAGTATCACACAATACCTAAAACTATCTGATAATGCCTAATTCTTTTATACTATTAAAAATATCAAGGAATACATAATTTTCTTGTGCGACTAAAATATCACGCAATAGCTAATTTTTCTCGTAGAACTAAAAATATCAGATACTATCTAATTGTTTTTCCAAAGTTTCACTATTATTAACGCAATACCTCAAAGAAATACACTGCCGTACCTCTCTTATCAAATTCTCTCTCCTTCTTGTCCTCTCATTGCCCAAGACATATGGGCCAGATGGTAGCAAGAGATTATCAATTTCACTGGTCCTTCGATATCTTCTTGGCTATCTTCCACGTTTGTTTACCAGGATTTTCTGTGCTCTATGTCTCCATGTCTCTTTGAGTCGTCCCATGCTTCTCTTACGATACAGAGTCCATATCTTTAGGAAATCAACAAACAGAAAACCACTGCCTTACATAATAGCCGTTTTTTTTTTTGCCAGTGTCTTTTAAGACGGTTTCATGGAATACTAAGTTGATCTCTGGGAAAGAGTCTTCTTACCACATACTGGAATATAAATGCTTTGGACTCTCTTGTTACAAAGATCGTTTTCACTGTCCTGCAGAAACTTGTCCAGACAAACACATCACATGAGAGTCTGAAATCAGACGCTCCTTGCCTGTTTAGGAGCGGATTTTTGAAATGTGTCAAAAGAAAGAACAAAGTAAACGATATCACGAGCATCAGAGCGTGAAGTCAGGTGATAGAAGTAAGTAGAGAGGTTACAGAAGTTTCCTTTTTTTTTTTTTAAGAGTTCACTAAAAGATAATGAAAGTAATTTTAAAGAAAAAGGTAAGCAAGACTTACTACATAAAAGATAACAATGAAGAAGAGATCTATTACAGAGATATGTATGTGAATGCGTGTCATTTTGTGGGCTTCTGTTCTAGAAGGGATGACCTGAGAGTTATGGAGCTTTTGTCCCAAGACCTGCAGGAAATTTGATACGTGGTATTATGTAAAAGAGAAAAAAAATGACACCGACTGAGCGTGTTTGTTTCTCCATTTCTTTTCTTTATGCTTTGTGGTGGAATGTCTGGGTGGATTGGGGGGGGGGGGGTAGGGGGGTGGGGGTTGAGATTTCTTCGAGGTCTGACCATACAAGTCTTCTATTGCTGACCATACAAGTCTTCTATTGCTGACCATACAAGTCTTCTATTGCTAACCATACAAGTCTTCTATTGCTGACCATACAAGTCTTCTATTGCTGACCGTACAAGTCTTCTATTGCTGACCATACAAGTCTTCTATTGCTGACCATACAAGTCTTCTATTGCTGACCATACAAGTCTTCTATCGCTGACCATAGGTAGGTAAAGGTAATCCTGTCAGGCCTTAGAGGCAGATAGGGATATGGTGTTAGTGCTCATATTTTCCTTGACCTGTCAGCACACTAGAAGGTGATATGGTCAGTATCACGCCTGGCCGCCTTTCCTTCCCCAACGCCAGAAGAAGTCGGGTACCCATTTCTACAGCTGGGTGACTGGAGTGCCTCCTGCGGGATTCGAACCCCCGACCTTCACCATGAGAGACCAGTGCACTAACCACTTCGCCACTCAGACACCCGAGGTCTGACCATACAAGTCTTCTATTGCTTTGCAGAAGTAAAAAAAAAAAAAAAAGTCAAGAAGAAAGAAGCCAAGAAATTCAGATCATTGTCACCACCAATCACACTGTGGATTTCGCTATCAGTGTAACGAGGGGAGCGTATATTCAAGTAATAGACGATGAGTGACAACTTACGCTGATAGCAAGTGTAAGGTAAAAACTAGGCGATGAACTGGTGACAACAATAGTAGTTCAGTTGCATTATACATTGTCTCCTTACACACTCAGTTCTTTGGATCAGTGGTATTTATACTTGGATGTTTCTATCAAGATGAATCCCAAAGGCCATCAGAATGGATCTCTTGACATCTTGACATGAGGCGTTATGGCCACAATCATTTCCCAAAAAAATGCGCATGTTTTGAAAAGAAAACTTTTGAGGTTAAGGAAAAGGTCCTTGTTAAGGTGCGTGCCTCTCTTGAGGAAGGTAGATGGATAGATAACTAGCTTTATGAACTAGTTCTAGTATTTACGAAATCTTCACGTCACCACTTGCAGTTGTACTTTAATAACAAAACATTGCTAAAAAGCAACGTGTCTGATCTATGGTAGACACTTCATGTATGATCCAAAGAGGAGTCTAGACTGGAAGGTTTTATGACTGTAGTCAATACCTGCGTGTCCGATTACTTCAAATATTATTGCTACTATTTGCTTACTTGGTTAGGAAACTTCTGGTAACTGGTTTTAACGTGTTATTCTTGTATTTTAACCCTTTATTTTATGATCTACCCCTCGTCTTGAACTCATCATCATCAGGTGCCATGCCGGTAGGTGCTGAGGGTCATGGTTCGCCGCAGAATTCATTCCTTGATATTTTCCATCAGCTCAGTTGGTGATTTTTTTTTTTTTTTTTTGGTGCAATCACGTTAGCCTGTCAATGATTTTCTTTCTCTCGGTCTTCCCCTGCATCTCCTTCCATTTATCTTCACTGCTGTTATGGTGGTTTAAAGCCTTTCTCGTCTCATTAAATGTCCAAAGAATGATGCCTGTCGTTTTCTTCTGGATTTAATTAAGTTCATATCTACATTTAATTATGATAGACATTCCCTATTTGTCATCTTAGCTCTCCTTGTTATTCTTAATATTCTTCTAATGAACTAAACATCTCTGTTGCCTTTAATGATCTTTCCACTGACCTGTTGATTGTCCATGACTCACGTTAACAGAGCAGGACAAGCTCAATGTACCATTTTAGAACTCTCTTTCTGATGTTCATTGATAGAGATGCATTGCATAAGATGTTTCTCATTTGTTGGAAAGCTGCATTGGCTTGGCATATTCTATTCTTGATTTCAAAGGTGCATTTCCTTTTTTGACATTACTCGAGTGTCCAGATGTTTATGTACTTGTCTCAAAACTTCCTTGTACTGTAACATATTCATTTGAGTGGGTTTTTCTTACGTGATACAATTTCTGTTTCTGTCTTCTTCTTCTTCTTCTGCGTTCGAGGTTATTGATCCTTGTCGACATGGCAAAGCTCACAGTCCTCTCCAGATCCTGATAGGATCCCCAAAGCTTTTGCCCCAAGCTTGTGTCTTCTGGCCATGTCTCACGCCTCAGGTCTGCATGGTTTGGGTTATCTTTTGAAGGATATGTTCTGGAGTCTGGACCCCACTGCAGCATGAACACTCGTTTTTGTGAGACATTTTAAGTCGATGTAGGTGACTTAGTGGTCTGCAGTGGCCTGTCCTTAGGTGGAAGAGGATGGTTTGCTGATGTCTTTGTAGTTGGTGTATTGGATCTGGTTCGTTGTTACATTTCAGTTGCTTTGTCCATTCAGACCTGCACTGGTTACGGATTATATGTTTTCTTGCTATTTAGGGTTAGTTTGTCTTCTCTCTTTCCATCACTACTATATTTAGTAATTTCTGTAGGCTCTTTTCGTTTTTGTCGGTTAGTACTGTATTATCTGCATATTGTAGAATGTTCAGTTCTAGCCTCTAACTCGAATTCCTAGCTTATTTCTCTCTTTTTTTTTTCCCTGAATGATATTTTCACTGTACAGTAGGAACAAAAGTGGTCAGAGAACAAAACCTTGTCTAACTTCTTCTATGTCGCCCTAATCTATTATTATTATTATTTCTTCATGTAAACACAATCACATATACACACATACGTGGCTAAAAGTCTTTGATTTGTCACAGGAACGGAGGGTTTGAAACACAACAACAAAATTGCTTTACAAACTAAATGTTTGAGAGAGCACTGGTCACTCCGGGCATCTTTCTACCAGGAAAAACATCACCAACAAAATACCAACTGCATGCTACATGCTACTAGGAAATTCAGTATTTGCGACAATTAGACATGACAGAAGCTACTACTACTACTACTACTACTACTACTACTACTACTACTACTACTACTACTACTACTACTATTACTACTACTACTACTACTACTACTAACAACAACAATAACAACAATAACAAAACAACAATAACAAAACAACAATAACAACAATAACAAAACAACAACAACAACAGCAAAGGATTCTTGGCATGTTCTTCTTGACAACGTCTTCCTGATACGAAGCCGTCTTCTGTTGACAGAAAGCACTGCTTTAACACTGGACCGGAGGGGAATGTTGAAAGCAGAATTTGGCTGTGATCAAAATAACACTCGTTGATTATTCCAACTACTGAAGTGTCAGTCAGAATGTATCTTTACTGTTGCATCCCGGACCAATGTTGCATTAACATGATATGGCTTTACGTCCCAAAGTTTGTCGCTGTGGAAGAAGTTTTAACTTTTAGTAGAGTGAAATTCGATGAAAAAAAATGATAACAGTAAATTAAGATAACAAGTTTCTGACAGGGCTCTTGTTGGTCTTAGATCATGGAATGCCCAGTTATGTCGCGTGACATGTAAAATTCTACCATGTCGTGTGGCATCATGTAGATTTATGATGTATCATGTGACATCATTTAGTTTCCTGCTGTTTCATGTGACATTATGTAAAGTACTGCTATGTCCAGTGACATCATGTGAAGCACTGCTATGTCATTTGACGTCATGTATAAGTACTCCTATGTCATGTGGCATCATGTAGAGTATTGCAATTTCGTATGGCATCATGTAGATTCCTACTATGTCTTATTAAAATATTTTAGCCAAATGTCAAAAGAAATAACACATTGCTAGCAGAAATATCCGTGAAGCCACTGACTTCGATTACTGAGGAAAGAAACTGTCGATGGCTGGGATATTTGCTTGGGTTGACTGGTGACTCATTATAAAAAAAAAAACAGCATTGAGATGGACACCTCATGGGGACAGGAGTAAGGGTAAATCAAAGGGGACATGAAGAAATACAACAGAGAGGAGGATGAACTATACAGGGGTTCACCTGGGCAAGAGCAGGAAAAAAAAAAAAAACAAAAACACGAAAGACAGGTGCTTGTGGAAAACTCTTGACATATGCCTTGGCCACTTTGGGAGATGTCGCGCTGCGTCATGTGAGATCCTGCTACAATGTCTGAGTTACTGGTAAGATTTCTTGAATGACTGTGATCAGCTTACAAGCCTCATCATTGTTTATTTTGATATGACAGATACCAGTAGACTGAAACCCATTCTTCATCTGAAGCAGAAATTTGTATGAAGCTCATTAGATCAGTTGTTTTAATTCAGATGAGGGGTCAAAAATACTCAGTTCAAATATCAGTCAACATTGTTTTGTTCGTCTCAGCTACTGATTAACTTCTGAGTTTCATTCAATTAAGCAACTGCATTGTCCCAAAGATTTTTTTACAAAGTTTTTCCCTTTGTTTATCACGAAGAGCCTATGATTCATTTGTTGAGTGTATTGAATTTTCTTTCCTTAAGCTTCTGCAGATTTACGTGAGACCTCATCCAAAGTCTCAGCTTCTACAGATGTATACCCTCAGCTAGAAATGGACGGCTCTATAGCAGATCCGATCAGCACATGAGAAAGAATTGCTTGTTTGTCTGTTAATAAAAAGAACACCGGTATGGGGTGGCTAAAAATAACTGCAAATATTGTTCATTATTTTATGAATTTTATATCAAGGGATGGAGGGTTCAGGGCCGCAGGAGCTAGACTAGGGCCCCCAGATGATGAGATGTCTATGTCCAGAAATGGCACTAAGGTCACCACTGGTCAAGATTCTATTCTTCTGAGCTCGTAGAAAGAAGGTTGTTTTCCAAGTGAAGTATATGAAACAAAATAGGGTTGTTTTCCAAGTGAAGTATATGAAACAAAATAGGGTTGTTTTCAAAGTGAAGTATATGAAACAAAAGAGGGTTGTTTTCAAAGTGAAGTATATGAAACAAAAGAGGGTTGTTTTCAAAGTGAAGTATATGAAACAAAAGAGGGTTGTTTTCAAAGTGAAGTGTATGAAACAAAATAGGGTTGTTTTCAAAGTGAAGTATATGAAACAAAATAGGGTTGTTTTCAAAGTGAAGTATATTAAACAGAGTAAAGATATGCGTGCTCCTAAGATAACAGAGTCACAAGAGAGGCTATCAAAGTCAGCTCAGAGAAGCAAGCAAAAAGCCAACATAGCAGATCTCCCTAAAGCCATTTTGTTTGTTTGTTTGTATAATAGAAAGTAAGTTCTACATTACCGCAACTACTGATAAAAATCAGTTTGCAGTTAAAACAAAAAAAGTCAGATTATTTCAAGTACAGAAAAAAAAAGACAGCAACAATATGTGTGTGCTGGAATAAGGGTATTGATACTGTTTCTGATATGTATTCTAACGCTCTGTTGTCATGCTTTCTACAGTATTCAGTTACCCTGATCTTGAATGCAATGTTATAGCAATGTCTACGTTGCCTGTGAACTACAGGTTACTGAAAACTGTATCTTAAAATCTTGGAGTTTCAATAACCATGCTCCAATTTGTCAAAAAGTAGTTTTCCTAATTAAGGCAATACTGAAGCTAGCTATGGTTTGAGCTATACATGTCTGCAGCGAAAGAAGACCCACATGGAGTCCCATTCTACTCAAACTGGCCGCTATTTAACCCACACAAAGAAGAGTACATTACCAATGCTTGAATCGTTGTCTCTGTTTTGTGGTATCAAAGGAAGAAGACGTGTTTTGAGTAACAATTAACTGGCATTCCCTCTTACATAGTGACAGCGAGGCAAGTCAGAAACTATTCAACTAGCAATGAAAACAGCTTGTGAAAAAAAAGTTCGCCCGCGGTCACTTTACAACAAATGAGCGAGAATTGCGTAATTACTTTTATGAACACCGACCAATCTCACTTTGTGTGATCACAATTCCGCTTAAAATCTCAGCTTACAGCCAACATCATGCATTCGTTTTGTAGATATCGGGGGGAGGGGGGAGTATGCCATCTACACCATATTAATTAAAAGGAATTATCATCATCATCATCATCATGATCATGTCCACGAAATACAAAAGGCAGATACAGAAGTTATCCGCAGGGCCATGCCTTTGTGGTTCTCCACCCCTATATTTCATTTCGTGTTCCAAACATTTCAGACTTCCTTCTGAAACATTCCTCTTTGCTCTTTAGTAATTCCCCAAATTAAATGATGCATTTCAAAAGTCCCGCCACATTCGAACATTTGCCTCTTGACACGGGAAATTCAATTCGGCTCATCTGAACAAAAATCCTGGCCGTTCAATCAATTATATAATTTATTTACACTCTTTAGAAGAACTGGCGAATGGCGTGTTTGATTTTTCTCGGTCTTTGAGTGCGTAGCATACCCACCGGGGCACAGGCACGGCCTATGACCTCTGAGCTCATTGAACTCTCTATGTTTGCTCGTTGAATCTCCCTTGTACTTCATCCCTTTCTCGGCGATAAACTTTCCTAGGTTTTCAAATATGAGCTATTTCATGCATTGGGAGTCCAGGAAGAATGTGATTTCACCGATAAAAATAGGAAGGAAAGGTAAGAGAGTGGAAGGTTTGTTATATTTTTTTTTATTTTTGCTTAAAGAAACTGGCATAATTCACATGGATGCATTCGAATGTCAACGTGCCCGGTGTTTGTCTATGAGGGTATGTGCAGCGAAAAGAAATTTTAAAAAAATATATAACAATAAAAGTAAAAGAAGAAGAGTTTTTGCTACTCATTTCAGAGGATCGCAGACCTGAAGTGTTTAGGTCTTTATTGTACAGAGAGTTCAGCAGTGGATTTTTTAGAGCTGGAAAAACTAACCAGAACCATTCTTTCATAAAACTTAATTAATACATTAATAAAAAGTTAATTAATCGAATTGAAAACAACTGCAGATTATGTATTATAAAGATTTGAAGATCTTTCTCCTCTTAATCCTTCTCCTCCTCCTTCTTCTTCTTTAAAAGTTCCCTCTTCTTTTATTATTCCTTCTTATTTCTCTTGTTATTAATCTTTTACTTAGTGGGAAAATGATGAGTCCATTGTTATGATGGAGGTGATAAGTTATGGCAGCAGTTGCTGTAGTCATGTGATGAGTAGACTGTCGTGATGTTGACAGTTTATCATAACTTTTCTAACGTAGGAATTATTTGTACACATTTTGGGGAACTTGTATATCTATCTTCTGCGACGCACACTTAGAAAACAAGTGCACGAACGGTTTGATCCCGCGACCTATACCACTTAAACTCGCAATAAAACTTCTGAGTTTAGAGCAAACATTGGAAGCTTCGTTTTGGCTGGAAATACATCCCATCTGAAGAAGTATTAAAATCTAGTTAAATCCCACAGTACGAAAGAGCCGCCACGAGGCTTCCAGAAAAGCTGCTATTATTTTCCCGGACCCACACAACGAGAGACCACTCTAATCAGGGCCGCTGCCAGTCGCGTACACAAACATAAATGGCGAGTCTCATCTTCTCGTTCACTTTTGGATCATTCTTCTGAACTGATCAAACCGGGCACTGAGACAATTTCCGTGCTGTCCAACGTTGGGGAATGGATTTAAAAGTAATGACCCATGGTTGCATAATATTAGGATATAATTTATCCAGACTATTAAAACTTTTTTGTTTGTGTGTGTTCCTAATAGCAAATTTCAGGTGAATCTTGACCCGACGTTGTAAATCTATTGCCTTTTAATCGCTGAGATACCCAAGACATGGCCGTCTGGCTGTAGGTGATATGGGCTGTTCCGGGAAAGAAAATGGCGGAGAATGAGATTTATGAAGGAGGAAATATTAATGAGGACGTGTGCAGGCACTTGTAGAAATAGGAATTATCCGCCCTTGTTGTGTAGAAAACACGTACGCGTGAATCTCAGGTGAGATTCGCTGAGAGCAGATCTGTTGTGTGGCTGCTTCCAAGAGACATGAGTGTAAACAAATATAACATCACTTTGTGAATGTGTGTGGGTGATGTTTTGGTTTTTTTTCTTCTTGTAGAATTTGTGTTGAGGAGCAGTTCTACATCATCTACTGCTCTACAAGGTTCATGAAGTCGTTATATGAAACTGCACCTGCATTTTAATGATTGCGATGAAGACGTCGATAATGATAAAGTGGAGTAATCCCACAACCAGACGATGAAGGTTTAATAAATCTGGCTGATACTGCGCTTTCCTGTCTGGACTAAGCGGCTGTCCGTCTTACGGAAGTCCTGGCTTCGAGTACAAGTCATTCTCATACTAATTTTGTTTCTCTCATGTCTACATATTCAGGTTGAGTTTTACACACATACACACACACACATACACACAAAAGAGTTAGGAAATGGAGAAGGAAGAAGAATGGGCAGAAAGTAAGATAAGCACGTATAAAGGAAGAACATACAACAATCCAATATTTCGGCAAACGGGGCGAAAGGGAATAACTGCGACATAAAAGAACCCCCTTCTGATGGTCACCGACGGCGAAGAAGAAGAAGATCATATTAGCACCTAATAAGATCAGTAATGATGGTGATGATGATGACGACGATGATGATTGTTCCGACAGTCTAGCGAAGGAGATATTGGGATATACTGGGGAAGATACAGAGAATGTCAACTCCAAAGAGAAGCGTACATGAAAGTTATTTCGCTGTTTATGTATAGTGTGAGCGCGAATAAAGAGATAAATGTTTAGATATAAGTAACATTTAAGAAATTTTGTTTTAACATTTATATCCCTTTTTAAAATTATTTTCTTTCTCTCTCTCTCATTTCTATTCCACACATGGCATTTTCAAATGCTCACTTCAGCTTCTTGTTAATTAAGCACTAGCCATTTTGAGATCCTGACAATATCTCTTTAGCTTCTCCTTATCGCTTCGGCCACAAATGTTTATATTTCAGGGGAGGATATAACGAGGGAAAAACTTCCTGTATCCGTAATTTCATTCCGTGGATAAATAAAAGTGAAATGTAGTAAATCACAGGAGTAAACCAGGCCCTTTACCTCAGTCCAGGGCTAGAAGCTATTTAACGAAGGCTATTAGGGCCCCCTCCCACAAATAAAAAACGGAAGCATAACATGTTTGCCATAACAAATCTAGGGCCATCTGTCCATAAACGTCAGGGAAACAACAAAAAAAACTGTATCCGAGTCTCCGATGTTCCCAGCGTGAGACCCAGAACATTGTGCTTCTTGTCTGAACACTGTTCTCAGCCTTTGATCGTAGCAAACATCTTGCTTCTATGGTGCATACTAACGTTTCTGTGGTTCCCCCCCCCCCCCCCCCCCGTATTTGTTTAGCTAGTAAACCTATTTTCTGGACCTGTGACCGCGGGAAACCTTTTCGAAATTGAAAATGTAAAAGTTTTTTTCTTTTCCCTCTTCTCCCCAGGTTGCTTAACAAAATGAGATTTTACTTGGGTCCTCCCCTTCCATAAGCTAATTGCCTAATGTTGAATTCAAGTCGAGGAAACACACGGGGCACACCCTGGGGTGTCTTCTTTTGACAACTTTTTTTTTTTTTAGGACGTTAAAAAAAAAAAAGAAAAGAAAAATACAGAGAAAAAAGGGGGTGGAGGGAGGGGAAATCCTTTCAAAGTCTTTCATTGTTACCTGACGATGTTTAGGCCACGTTCGTATCGACGAGGTTTCTCCGAGGACATAGCTGTCTTTTAGAAGAGATGCTTTCTACTGAGGTCCTCTTTTGCTAGAAAATATGATACCATTAGAGGCCTTGGTGTGTGTGTGTGTAGGGGGGGGAGGTGTGTGAAACTTCTTAGCTCCAAGTTTCTTGAGAAAGATACAGGAAAGAGAGGTTAGTATCTTCACGAATATACCAACAATGAATGGAAATTCGTTGCCAGTGGCGATTTACTTGCCAATAATAATAATAACAATAATAATAATAAGAATAATAATAATAAATGATGAGGATAGCAAGAGGAGGAAAGGAAGAATAAAATAAAGAGACAGAAAAGAAGAATAATGAAGGAGAAGAAGAAACAAGGAGAAGAAGAGTAAAGGAGAGTAAAAAAGGAGAAGAAGAATAAAGGAGAATAAAGAAGAAGAATAAAGGAGAAGAATAATAAAGAAGGAGAAGAAGAATAAAAGAGAATAAAGAAGGAGAAGAATAAAGGAGAAGAATAATAAAGAAGGAGAAAAAGAATAAAGAAGGAGAAGAAGAATAAAGGAGAATAAAGGAGGAGAATAATAATAAAGAAGGAGGAGAAGAAGAATAAAGAAGAAGAAGAATAAAGAAGGAGAAGAGGAATAAAGGAGAATAAAGAAGGAGAAGAAGAATAAAGGAGGAGAAAAAGAAAGGAGAAGAATAATAAAGAAGGAAAGAAGAATAAAGAAAGAGAAGAAGAATAAAGGAGAATAAAGGAGGAGAAGAATAAAGGAGAAGAATAATAAAGAAAGAGAAGAAGAATAAAGGAGAAGAAGAATAAAGAAGGAGAAGAATAATAAAAGAGGAGAAGAATAAAAAAGAGGAGAAGAAGAAAGGAGAAAAATAATAAAGAAGGAGAAGAAAAATAAAGGAGAAGAATAAAAAGGAAGGATAAGAAGAATAAAGGAGAATAAAGAAGGAGAAGAAGAATAAACGAGAATAAAGGAGGAGAAGAATAAAGGAGAAGAATAATAAAGAAGGAGAAGAATAATAAAGAAGGAGAAGAAGAATACAGAAATGAATTATCATCGAGTTTCAGAGCTTGAGACTAGAAAAAATGTTGAGAACCACTGGCGTGGAGGAAAGAAAAATGTAGACATATTTGCTTCTGAAAAATTTTATTTACGGGATAAATAATACAGTCTCTTTGACTTGCTGGTGTGGTATTTAGAACATTATAAAATTATACTGGCCAGACAAAGGAAATCAACTGTGAGAAAGGAATCAATATTTTCAGCCTATCAGCCAATGGGCGTCAGAAGGTCTGCACGAGACAGCTGATTTGAGGTGCATTTTGTTTCACACTCCAGGTCAAAGCGATAAGATCCTTCAGCAATCTTTCCCCTCTTCTAACATCTCGGCCTCTTGGTTTTTTGATTCAGAAACCATGTCTGTTAACTGCAAATTTCCTCAACTGTTCAGGTCAAGACAGCCAGGTTGCCATTTTATGTTAGTTTTTAGGATGACAAGTAAACATTCACTCATTATTATATACTCGTGTATATGTTTATGTGTATTGCCGATGATTAGTTACTTCAATTCTTCCTCATACACCTCGCTCTTGGCAGAAAATAGTCAATTACTTGTAGCGTATGATATATATCGAAGATTCTGAACAAATTTTGCAAGCCACGTTTGGTTCTCCAAAAGGCACCTGTCTGCGAATGCCTCAGTCTCTTAAGCTCTCCTTTCTTGCCTCGGCTGTGCTTGTCTTTAACTCGAACCTCCTGCACAGACTATGCGCATAGAACCCATTGCAAAGGTTGTGACATATACAACAGCCACAGAAAAGTTTGTTCTCTGCTTGTCTGTAACGTATATATATATATATATATATATATATATATATATACATTGCATTTTCTACATCTGTGACAAGAAATATTTATTTTAAAAGCTTTTCCCAAAGATCTTCCACAATATTTTCAAATATCATAAAATGCTATTTGAATCGATTTGTAAATAGGGTTGACAGCATTGTGATTTCTCGGACAAACGATAGCTGTGTTCAACCTCTGTCTCCACCCATTTCACCCACTTGTGAAAATGAGAACTCGGTAAACTGTGTTCGGCAAAATTGCTCTTTAAACGGAAAATGACGGGCTATATCGCGTGGCACGCTAGATTATACTCGTACATCTGTCAGTGACCAAAGGGAACATAACATGCCGGATTCTTCTAAAATTCATTGAGAATGCGAACTTGCTTGACTCACATCCGGGTAATTTGTATTTTTTAAAATCGATACTCTAATTTCTCATCAAATTTTGAGGCATAAACCTTTACGTAATTTTTTTTTTAAACCACATGATTTAGAAGTATTTTAAGATTAAACGACTAGCCGATCTAATTAAAAAAAAAAAGAAAGTCTTTTCTTCTAAAAAGATGTTTTTGAAGCAGGTAAACGTTGAAGTTGCCGAGCATTATCTTATGTACATATTCTTTCGTGGCCGTTTCTATCAACACCGGATTCGCATGAATGACGTTTACTTTGCAAGATCATATCTCTTTGTTTCTGCTTCTGTTGTCTTTAATTCTAGCCCTGATTTTCTTCTCAACTGAGGGATCTATCCTCTACAGTGTGGCTGTCCGTTGTCCTCACATTGTCCTTTGTTAATGGAGAAAGACCACTCGTAATATTTCATAAACATGTTTTATCTCCCTTTCTGATTTACCGCAAGGCCTTCATCTCAACCAGCCCCGCCCAACTACCCAGAAGTCGTAGTGGAGCCTTGTGAGCACGCTGTTGTAGATAGCGTCATCACAACTTCTTGTGTTCATCATGGAAGATAAGAACAACCATGGCAGTCAAGCTTCCGTCGTCATCCATCGTCACACAGTTTGTCTGACACTCGACTGATGACACTGCCCGGTTCTGGCTAAATACTCCACCAGGTACGCTCTATCTTAAAACAGTGTCTCACCTCATGCGAAACGTTCCTGTAGCCTCTACGCTGAAACAGGCCCAAGAAATGTGATGCTGCCGTACATTGTCACAGTGTCTCTTCTGACTAGGCCGTATTCGCGAAAAGGTGCAAGTAAAAACACTTCGTCATAGCAGAAGGATTTAATCCAGGCATTACCTTTTGCAAAATGTGGGTTTCTTAAAAGTGTTATTACATTTTTTTTTAGTTTTTATTTTCCTTCAAAAACAATTTGGACAGTAATCCTATACGTGCTAGAACCCAAGTTCTTGACATTAAATATGGGGGCACGCTCTGTTGCAATACCACACTACGCTGAACACAGACACGCTAAATTCCCGTAAGAATTTGCTACATAACACACCTTCACGGGGAGGTGAGACATGTCAGAACTGTACTTGAAGAACAGATAAGATCCTTTACAGATCATGGAAGTGACAAACTTCTTTTAGGAAATTCTTTCTGACTACAGGATGGGTTTACCGTACCTGGTCAGGGTTCGGTACCTCTTCCTGGCAGAGTCTCTTGGTAACAGGCTGTGTCACAACAGCTCAGATTTCGTTGGTCGGATAAACGGTGTTAATATCACTTTGGTACATACAGGAAAAAAAAAAGATCCAGAATTAACAACTTTACGGGAAGACATTATCTTAACTTCTTGTGTACCTCTGGTATGTAAAGACATTACTGTTGGGCCGAAGGTCGTGAGATCTACTCGGGCCTACAGAGGGTTTTAATCAGAACTGAGTTCTCCGTTCAGAATGAACGTCGAGGCAAGTGTAGAATGGTTGTAAACGTCGAGGCAAGTGTAGAATGGTTGTAAACGTCGAGGCAAAGGTAAAATGTTGATGCAAGTGTAGACTGGTTGTGGACATCGAGATAAGTGTAGAATGGTTGTAAACATCGAGGTAAGCGAAGAATGGTTGTAAACACTGAAGCAAGTGTAGAATGGTTGTAAACACTGAAGCAAGTGTAGAATGGTTGTAAACACTGAAGCAAGTGTAGAATGGTTGTAAACACTGAAGCAAGTGTAGAATGGTTGTAAACATCGAGGTAAGCGAAGAATGGTTGTAAACACTGAAGCAAGTGTAGAATGGTTGTAAACACTGAAGCAAGTGTAGAATGGTTGTAAACATTGAAGCAAGTGTAGAATGGTTGTAAACACTGAAGCAAGTGTAGAATGGTTGTGGACATCGATGCAAGTGTAGAATGGTTGTAAAAATCGAAGCAAGTGTAGAATGGTTAAAAATATTGAAACACGTATAGAATGGTTGTGGACATCGATTTAAGTGTAGAATGGCTCCGATTATGGTGAAGATAACTCTTAAACATAATCACAATCAAACATCATAGTCATTTATATGGCTGAAACCAATCACTGTCCAGTACCGTAGCTTTTAGATCTACAGTATCACCCATGCAGGCAAGAAAGATGAGAAACATCTACACTAGGCATATAAGGCAAGAAGGACGGGGAAATATCTACACTATACATGTGAAGCAAGAAAGACGGAAACCTCTACAGCAGACACGTCAGTCAAGAAAGACGGGAAACATCTGCAATTATACATACGAAGCTCGTTCACTTCACTGCGTCATATTCAGTATAACAAAGCAGAATCTTTCTGTGTCTAGTACAGTGAAGGCACAAACTGTGGGTGATACAGCAACGCAAGTAACAAATACCTGACAGCAAAACGTTACTTTGTTATGCACTTAGTAACAGCATTCACCCAGGTAAGGAAAACAAAAGGGAGGTAACATGAATGACTGAACAGTCACAGGGATTCGACGGTCTAATCAATGAAATAACAGCACCAGCAGTAAAACATTGGGTGTACACAACAGGGAAAGTCAGCGGTTACCAGAATCCTTCAACAAATTTAGTATGAGAAACAATGAGGATGGAATCCTGATGAATGAATGAAAATAAATGAACGACATGAAAAATCAACAATACAGTAATATAGAAAAGCATTCCGACGAACACGAGTTCTCCATAGGAATGTACACGTATTCTCCCCCTCCCCCACCCCAATGACATACCAACCTCACATCACGAATTCATCCAAACTGAAAAAAAAAAACTGTACGACAAGTTGACTAACGACCTCTCATATGTGTCCTTAAAAGTACAGGCAGACAACTATTCTTACATTCTAGCAACGCTACCAAAAAAAAAAAAACTAAACAAACCGACTAACACGTCTACTCTCGACCAGATCTCACGAACTTCTCCCCGAGATCCGTGAAAAGAACTCTCAGCTGGACAAAGACTAGCAAATCATCAACCAGCTTAAAGTAACCGCGGAGCTATCCAGACAAGGGCGTTCACTCTGTCATAAGAGTGACATCGTTCAAAACTTTTTTTCACATCCCGTATACTGGAACAATAATACTGAGTCTAGAATGTTGCATTTAACATTAAGCCAGTCCTAGACTTGCTCGTCAAGTAACCATGTGGAAAGCAACCATGATATGAACACAACAAAACTGATGTAAGGACTAATGCGAATTTACAGGTGGCAACAGCAACTTAATGTGCTTTGGCACTTGCAGGCTGAAAGGTTGTGAATTGTTAGTGCCTTCACATTTCTATGCCGCTACAGCATTCCAGGTAGGGGTGCCAACACGTGGCCCTTGCTGCTTTATTTTCTTTGGAAAACCGCGGGTACCCGTTTTTGTTTTTGTTTTTTGAGGCTGAGTTGACCCTGGTGTCAGTCGGTCTGAAAAAAAAAATTCCGCCCGAATACGAAATCGAACCGGGGAACCTCTGATCGGCAAGCGGGCGCACTAACCACTACACCATCGAGGCTTCTATATTGGGGGGGGGGGGGGGGGGAAGAGAGAATAATCAAACATACGAATAGCAGCAAAACCTGACAATTTCACGAGATGTCTTTGTCATATGTTGCAAGATTCCCCCATACACAATGTCATATACCTAACATTGCATGGAAGAGCTGAATAAATGGTTTCAGTTCCTTTATATGAATTTTGATGTGGTCTGCAAGAAAGATACATTTATACTAGAACCATTCATCCATATCCACGGATGGTAAGCAATCGCCACCCAGTATAATCCCATGGAGTCGTGCTAAACAACAAGTTCTCTCCACTTCTCACGGTCCCCAGACATCTCCTGTATGTTTTCTAACTGTATTGCATGCAGTGCTATTCGAAAGATTTGTCTTTCAGCAGAAACAGGACAAACGGTTATTACAGACTTGATGAATTTGTGAGATAAGACATACATCTTTATGAAACAGAGACATACTGAAAAGAAACAACACAGTGACAAATTCAGGCACAGGCGTGTAAAATTCAAGCTGGAAAATGGCACATTTAAATATAAATAGGACAAATTCAGATACACACATCCTTACATAAACACTATACATTCGAATAAACTAAAGAGAAACTAAAGCAGAAACATGACACATTCTAACAGAAATATGACAAAACAAACACAGATAGGACAAATTCAAACTATGATAAATTCTAACAGAAATACTACAAATAAAACACCGATAGGACAAATTCAAACAATGATAAATTCTAACAAAAATATGACAAATCAAATACAGATAAGACAAATTCAAACTATGATAAATTCTAACAGAAATATGACAAATCAAGCACAAATAGAACAAATTCAAACTATGATAAATTCTAACAGAAATATGACAAATCAAGCACAAATAGAACAAATTCAAACTATGATAAATTCAAACAGAAATACGACAAATCAAGCACTGATAGAGCGGCTTTAAACTCAGATAAGACAAATTCAAAACATTCATGATAAATTTCAGGTGGAGCATAACAAACGTGAACCATAGACAAGAAGGACCTTCTATAGGCTACGAACTCTCTAAGTGTCACCACAAAGATCAGAATTGACAACACTTCTAAGTGTTACTACAAAGATCAGAAGTAGCAAACTCTGTAAGTGTCACCACAAAGATCAGAAGTAACAAACTCTGTGTCACCACAAAGATCAGAAGTAACAAACTATGTAAGTGTCACCACAAAGATCAGAAGTAACAAACTCTGTGTCACCACAGGAATCAGAAGTAACAAACTCTGTGTCACCACAAAGATCAGAAGTAACAAACTATGTAAGTGTCACCACAAAGATCAGAAGTAACAAACTCTGTGTCACCACAAAGATCAGAAGTAACAAACTCTGTAAGTGTCACCACAAAGATCAGAAGTAACAAACTCTGTAAGTGTCACCACAAAGATCAGAAGTAACAAACTCTGTAAGTGTCACCACAAAGATCAGAAGTAACAACCTCTGTAAGTGACACCACAAAGATCAGAAGTAAAAACCTCTGTAAGTGTCACCACAAAGATCAGAAGTAAAAACCTCTGTAAGTGTCACCACAAAGATCAGAAGTAACAACCTCTGTAAGTGTCACCACAAAGATCAGAAATAAGAGTTACATTATGATACCAATTTGTAAATAACGATATTCTGATTAATAAATACAAAAAATAAGAATAAAATATATACATTGTTGCTCCCATCAAAAACCCACAGACAATTAGAAATCATTATCCATATCAGACGCTCACAGAGAATTAGAAATCCTTGCCACATCAAACGCTCACCGAGAATTAGACACCATTGCCTCATTAAAAGCTCACAGAGAATTAGAAACCTTTGTCCATATCAGACGCCCATACAGAATTAGAAATCCTGCCACATCAAACGCCCACATAGAATTATAAATCCTTGCCCGCATCAGATGTTCACAGCGAATTAGATATCTCTATCCACATCAGACACTCAAAGAGAATTAGAGAGCTGAAACTGAAACTATCGAGGAGAGAGAATATGCATCAACACAATAAACCACCAGTAGAAAACAAAGAAAAAAAAACTAATAAGCAAGAGATATCACCAGAAACAGCTATAATGTGGGGGGGGGGGGGCGGGAATAACACCAGAAAAACAAAAACTGGTTAACATGAAACTACATGAGATAGCTTAGAGATCAACATTAATACATACGCCAGAAATACTAGACGCTAACCAGCCCAGACTTAAGACACTGTGTCGAGAGATTAGACAGACAGGGGGCTCCCGGAGCTGAACTTTTAAGATATCTCGATGTAAGACGTTTCAAAGCAGCATGAACATGTACACATGTTCTACCTGTCATAAACTGATCAAGACCCTCTTCTGCCACTTAGCAGTGCCCTTGGGAGAAAAGTAGTAGTCTGGTCAAATGAATATCAAATGATTAACGGATCACTTTAAGAAGGTTCTAGAAATAGGCCAAGGGGAATCTGACATGTTGGGCCACAAGTCGCATAATAGATACTTAAGGCAACCAAGAATATTCTGAAGGCGTGAACAGAAAAAGAAGATGAAAACTCTGAAGATTTTTTCAGACGTTAATTATCAAAGAACGAAAGTTACAGTTTCTTCAGTGCCTGCAGAGTTTACATACCATTTTCTATACTGTCATATAGCGTCAAGAGGAGCACTGTGACAACACATCGCCAGAACAGGTATTTGGAGACGAACTTGAGGTAAAGAAAAAACAAATTATTTGCAGCTGCTGAATTTGAAAGCATTAGTTCACAGATTAAAGATTTCATTTTGAAAGATGTAACTCATTTGAAAGCCACCGCTGAAATCAAGTATCATATATCTTTTTTAGTGAGATATGGCTGTTCCGTTTGATGTCCAAGGAGTTCTCTGAATGTTAACTCATCCATGAAATGTGGTTAACATCAACCGGGGACTAATTCTTAACGCTGTAGTCGGCCTCAAACACTATTCATATACTTCAGTCATCTGAAACCGATTCTACACAATACATTGGTCATGGTTTTATCATATCCAGATGGACACAGTACGAAGTCTGGCATTCTGCACAAATGATTTAACTTGAATGGAGATTAATATTCAATAGTCTCTCAGTGAAGAGGTGTATCTCTGGAGAAATATAGAGATAGACGATTGTGGACTTCTTTTAAAGTTCACAGGAATAACTTCAACAGCGTGTACACGGTTCAGAGGATGTAAATGAAGCTTTAAGGACATTTGGACTCACTGACTTCATTTTGGCTTAATCAGGAGGACAAAGTATTCTGTCATCTATCTATCTATCTATCTATCTATATCTATCTATCTATCTATCTATATCTATCTATCTATCTATCTATCTATCTATCTATCTATCTATCTATCTATCTATCTATCTATCTATCTATCTATCTATCTATCTATCTATCTATCTATCTGTCTGTCTGTCTATCTATCTATCTATCTATCTATCTATCTATCTATCTATCTATCTATCTATCTATCTATCTATCTATCTATCTATCTATGTAAAAGTTTAGATCTTGAAAGCCACGTATTGATTAAGAGGAGAATTGTCTGTTCCTAATATCTGTCTCTCAGAAATAAAGATCAATCAGTCAATCAATGAAATAAAGATCGATCAATCAATCTCTCTCTCTCTCTGTCTCTCTCTGTCTCTCTCTCTCTCTCTCTCTCAACCTTAAACGCTCAGAGTTTTCCACAAATGCCTGTCCTTTGCCTTTTTTTCTGCACTTGCCCAGGTGAGCCCTCTATTGCTCAACATCCTCTCTGTTGTTCTTCTCCATGTCTCTTTTGGTCTACCCTTACTTCTGCTCCCCTGTGGTGTCTATCTTAGTGCTAATTTTGGTAGTGAGTTGTCAGTCATCCGGAGCACATGTCCCAACCGTTGCCAGTGTCTTTCCTCAATAATTGCTGTCAGTGGCTTCATTTGGATTCATGCCAACAAGATGCTGTTCGTTATTGTGTTTAGCCAAAATATTCTTTTAATTCTTCGTAAACATTTAGTCATTTCCTTGTATAGTATCTACGAAGTATACTTTAGATTCTATCAAGAACTTTCATACGCTTTTCACTTCATGAGTTCTGAGTTTTTATAAAAAAGTTCTGTATTGTTTTGTTTGTTTGTGTGTTTATTCGTTTGTTTTTGTTAAATAAAGATTGTTTACTATATCTGTGAAATGCACTGGTAAAGCAATGACAGTATGGGGCTGATGTGAATAAGTGGCTCTTAATAGTTTTATTTTTTATCACGCCTCGCTTTGAATGCTCACAACTCGAATGACGGGAACTTATTGTGTATGACTGTGGAATTGTGGATTTATGTTATTTCATGATTCTCTCTCTCTCTCTCTCTCTCTCTCTATCTATCTCTCTCTCTCTCCTTATTTCTCTTTCTCTCTCCGTTCCTGCTTTCTTTCTCCTCTCTTTCCATCATTCGTCTCTCTCTCTCCATCATTCCTTTCGTCTCTCTCTCTCCATCATTCCTTTCGTCTCTCTATCTCTCTCCATTATTCCTTTCGTCTCTCTCTCTCTCCCCTTCTTTCTCTTTCTCTCTCCGCCCCTCTCCCTCTTTCCCTCTGTCCCCCTCCCTCCCCTTCTGTCTCTCTCTTTCTTCTCTCTCTCTCTCTCTCTCTTTCTCTCTCATTCTGTGCTCCTCACTCTCCTTCTCCTCGCTTCCGTCTCTTCCCCTTCTCTCTCCATCTCTCCCCGATTGTTTTTTCTCTGTGTGTGTTTCTGCCACAGTTTCCGTATTTGTCCATCTAATTGTTTGTTTCTACCTCTCTCCTTCCGACTGATTGTAATCCATAGCCCTGCTCATATTCTTCCTCCAGTAAATGAACGTGTTCAGAATCAAAACAAGACGGAACGTGTCTTGATCAAAATCCAAATCTCAAATATTTGTAGAGCGAGACGAACGGCCCCCTTGCGTTCTCCCATACATTATCACACTTCTCTTATTTACCATAAACTAAACTCAACACCTGAAATGATTTAAACATTAATAAGAAACACGATTTTCGACTAAGAGAAAAGGCACCAAATGATCGAAAAGTTCTGAAAAAGGTTTGCCTGTGGGGAAACTCTATTCCCACTGCTTGTCGCTAGGTGTTTAGTATTTGTTGAAATCAAGGAAGTAGGTTTGTCGCACGGGTGTGACGTGATGGAAGAACTTGAGTTGATATCACACGTGCAAGACTGCCCGTGCAAGGGAGCTTCTTGCTATTGAAAAATTTCAATGGAAAAAAAAAATGATTGTATAAAACCCAGCGGTCTGTAACTTTTCTGAAACTGACTGATCAGGAGACGCTATCAAAGAACTGTGCAGCAAATCTAATAAAATATTGGAAATACATTCTCTTTTTCATTTCTGGACACTTGCAGTATGTAGGTTTTAGCACTCAATATTGATTTAAATGGATTTCTGTTGAAAAAGTTCTAATTTTATAGTTGATGTTGAACAACAGCAAAAAAAAAAAAAAAAACACGCAACAAGGCACAGTTATATCTGTATAATTAACAGCTATGTCTTTTGTTTTTTCATTTCCATAAGCAGGAGACCAACATTTCCACAATTTTCTTGGCCCTTTAAGCCAACGGTTTTCATTCTTGTGCCTCCCCCCCCCCCCATATTTCAGAATGTCACGCTTCCACTTTTCACGACTCTGACTCAGAAGGTCTGACTCTCACATTTTAGCGTGTCAGTCTGTGTCTTCCAAATCCGCCTCGCCCACAACCCAAAAATCTCTTCCTCCATCTCTCACAACCCAAAAATCTCTTCCTCCATCTCTCACAACCCAAAAATCTCTTCCTCCATCTCTCACAACCCAAAAATCTCTTCCTCCATCCCTCACAACCCAAAAATCTCTTCCTCCATCCCTCACAACCCAAAAATCTCTTCCTCCCTCCCTCCCTCCTTCATCACAATCCAAAAACCTCTTCCCCCTCCCTCACAATCCAAAAATCTCTTCTTCCCTCCCTCAAAACCAAAAAACCTCTTCCCCTCCCTCAGAACCCAAACATCTCTTCTTCACTCCCTCAGAACCCAAACATCTCTTCTTCCCTCTCTCCCTCACAACCCAAAAATCTCTTCCTCCCTCCCTCATAACCCAGAAAATCTCTTCCTCTCTCCCTCACAATCAAAAATCTCTTCTTCCTTACCTCTCTCACAACTAAAAATCTCTTCTTCCCTCCCTCCCTCACAACCCAAAAATCTCTCCTTCCCTCCCTCCCTCACAACCCAAAAATCTCTTCCTCCCTCCTTCCATCACAACCCATAAATGTCTTCCCTCCCTTCATCACAACCCAAAAATCTCTTCCTCCCTCCTTCCCTTAAACCCAAAAATCTTTTCTTCTCTCCCTCCCTCACAAATTAAAAATCTCTTCTTCCCTCCCTCAAAACCCACAAATCTCTCCTTCCCTCACAACTCAAAAATCTCTTCTTCCCTCTCTCACAACTCAAAAATCTCTTCTTCCCTTCCTCATAACCTCTTCCTCCCTCCCTTACAACTCAAAAATCTCTTCCTCTTTCTCTCACAACCCAAAAATATCTTCCTCCTTCCCTCCCTCCTTCCCCGCCTCCCTCTCTCCCTCAAAACTCAAAAATCTCTTCTTCCCTCCTTCACACTTAAAAAAAATCTCTTCCTCCCTTCCTCCCTCACAAATCTCTTCCTCCATCCCCCACGACCCAAAAATCTCTTCCTCCTTCCCTCACAACCCAAAAATCTCTTCCTGCCTCCCTCATAACCCCAAAATCTCTTCTTCCCTTCCTCACAACCGAAAAATCTCTTCCCTGCTGTTTGAGAACCCTTGCATTATGTCGTCTGATGCTTTCCCAGCTTCTACACATACATCTATTCATATCTCTACCTACTGTGGACTTGAGTGAGTAGTGTTTACTACACTCACCCTGACGTCCCAAACACTCAGCTGCAGAAACCGGCTCCCGGCTCCGTGATGGAGACCTGGCAGGACGGCCTGGCAGGCATAATATTGACCACATCATCCTTAAACGAGCTGACAGGTCAAGGAAAATTTGAGCAATAACTCGCCATATTCCCCCAAGTGCATCTGCGACATTACACGATTACCCTCGCTTACGTTATTCTCCTCACAATTTTCCATGCAGAAGCGAAGCTCCTAAAAAAAAAAAAAAAAGCCCAAAAAGAACAGCGATGAAAGAATGAGTGTACGCCAATCATCTATCAGAAGGAAAGCGAGATCTTATTAGATTAAGAAATCAAAGAGTGTGGTACGATAAAATAAGAGAACGGCAGAGAGGACAAGGAACTAGAAAATCGAGACTAAAGCAATATGGGCCGATGCTAAGATAAGGCATGTCGAGAGCATGGAGGTCAAAGGGCAAATAAACGGAAAAAGGAAATGGAGAAGTCTGTCATGCGCATACGCACGTGAGCGAGTGCGCCTGCGCGGTACGTAGATATACATCAATTATGTCCTCCCTGAAAACCAAGCTTCTGAGTAACTGAGATGTCGTCTATGGAGAAACAAACCCAGCAAATGATGAAGTGTTTAAAAAAAAAAAAAGACGCGTAGAAACACCTTCCTCCAGTGTTTTCTCAAAGCTGAGATTAAAATTTGATAAAGTCAACGAACCAATGGTTTGCCGTGTCTCATTCATGCTGCACCCGAATTACCGGCACCTCAGTGTGAGAATATTTTTGCGAAATTTGCCACCTCCATTCTTCCGTTTGTTTGCCTTTTTTCCACAGTGACGCGTGATATCTGGCTATTGCTGGGAGAGAGAACTCGTGTGTTCTCTGACAGGTGATAATGTCCCCTTATTTTAAATGGAACCTCAAGATATGTTTAGAAATCCGTTGTCTAAAGCCTGCGCTTAAACTTCTTTTTTTATGTTTTAGCGTTCTAAGTGTCAGTTTAGCTATAACAAGTTTAGACTACAGTCTACTTATTAATGTCTAAATCCCAGCTTAGCTAAACGCGGGGCTAAATTTGAATTCATCTTGACCATAATTTCACAACCAGTTCATTATATTCGGAGGGCTTTGGAACAGCAAACTCAAATTCGTTTTTCAGAGACGCGGTAGAGTAGCTCCTAAAAAAAAAAGCCCAAAAAGAACAGCGATGAAAGAATGAGTGTACGCCAATCATCTATCAGAAGGAAAGCGAGATCTTATTAGATTAAGAAATCAAAGAGTGTGGTACGATAAAATAAGAGAACGGCAGAGAGGACAAGGAACTAGAAAATCGAGACTAAAGCAATATGGGCCGATGCTAAGATAAGGCATGTCGAGAGCATGGAGGTCAAAGGGCAAATAAACGGAAAAAGGAAATGGAGAAGTCTGTCATGCGCATACGCACGTGAGCGAGTGCGCCTGCGCGGTACGTAGATATACATCAATTATGTCCTCCCTGAAAACCAAGCTTCTGAGTAACTGAGATGTCGTCTATGGAGAAACAAACCCAGCAAATGATGAAGTGTTTAAAAAAAAAAAAGACGCGTAGAAACACCTTCCTCCAGTGTTTTCTCAAAGCTGAGATTAAAATTTGATAAAGTCAACGAACCAATGGTTTGCCGTGTCTCATTCATGCTGCACCCGAATTACCGGCACCTCAGTGTGAGAATATTTTTGCGAAATTTGCCACCTCCATTCTTCCGTTTGTTTGCCTTTTTTCCACAGTGACGCGTGATATCTGGCTATTGCTGGGAGAGAGAACTCGTGTGTTCTCTGACAGGTGATAATGTCCCCTTATTTTAAATAGAACCTCAAGATATGTTTAGAAATCCGTTGTCTAAAGACTGCGCTTAAACTTCTTTTTTTATGTTTTAGCGTTCTAAGTCTAAGTGTCAGTTTAGCTATAACAAGTTTAGACCACAGTCTACTTATTAATGTCTAAATGCCAGCTTAGCTAAACGCGGGGCTAAATTTGAATTCATCTTGACCATAATTTCACAACCAGTTCATTATATTCGGAGGGCTTTGGAACAGCAAACTCAAATTCGTTTTTCAGAGACGCGGTAGAGTAGCTCCTAAAAAAAAAAAAATGCAGGCATCATGTTGGATTGGGAGTAGGTTACACTGGCTTGCTTGAAATCCTGGTGCAAACCATGGAAGTAAGCTTCAGGGCAGACTTTCACATCACCTGGGATCACGTCAAACTCTTGTCTCAACAGCCTGTCTGAAAGAGGACATTACAAAGGAATATCATCGAGGTTATACAAAGATCCAAAGATCTAAGTAACGTTACAGTTATATAAGAATTTAACTATCATTTTCGCCAAAACAAAGGTCTAAGTATCATTGGTATTACATCAGAATTTAAATATCATCTTCATTATACAAGGATCTGAATATCATTGCAATTATACAAGAATTTAACTACATGTATCATCTTCATAATACGTGATTGTAAGTATCATTTCAACTACATAATAATTGAACTTTCACCTTCGTCTTTCAAGGATCTGTGAGGGCCGAAGACTTTGTACGATGTAGCGGTTAGTGGTCCCATAGCTGACATGCTAGCGTCAGAGCCGGGGAACGAAGCAGACCAAGACCCTGTCCCACCTCTACGTTGATACCTCCAGTAGAGTCATTTTTGTTCAGCTTGACGTGAATACAACTATTATGTACATTTTTTTTACGTCAAGTGTTGCTTTTGACGCAGGCCGAATAATTCCAACCGGACAGTGACAATTATAGTCTTCATGGTGGTGGAGCCTGGTAAAGAAGCAGTGCACACCCCTTGCTTCTTAGCTCCACACATTGGCTGTGTAAAAAAAGCCGATTTAACTCACTCGCAACCAATACCATGCCACGCCTCCACATCTTCACTATATCGGCTGCAAAGAACATCATCTTGCAGTTCCGGTGAGACAGAACAACAAGAAGGATCTAAGTATCTCTTGGATATTAAAAAATCTAAGTATCATCAGACATTTTAAGTAACTAATCTTTGATTCTGGATACCAAGAGCTTTAGTAGCTTTGTCCGGTCTGTTTTCACTTAAAAAAATAAAATACTCTTCATCATTCTTGTACTAATTCTCATTTTCAGCATCTTGGCAGTTAGAGGATGCTTCGTCTGTTGCATGTCATGCTCTTTCATCCTCTCTGGCGTCGGTGTTTAATATTTATTACAGATACTCGAACACGAAACAGTGTCTTGTCCCCTTGGTTCGGTCCACTAATCCGGCCCCACCGGGTTCTAGTCCCAGCAGTGGAAATCTTTTCTAGTACAACCACCCCAGAAAGGCCCGGGGTCTGCACAGCCTCTTAAAAAACGGGTACCCGAGAAATCTGAGAAGGTAAATGCGGCCAGGCATGATACTGACCACGTCAGACTTGCATGTGCCGAAGGTCTTGGAAAATACGGGCCTAACACCGTATCTTTTACCTTGTCTTCTCGTGGCTTGGCAGTTCTTCGGCCGGTTGAAGCGGAGAGTTTTACTCGCAGCTTCTTCCCTTATGTTCTCTTCTTTCGTGTTTAAATTGCTTCCTTCTACAACAGCAACAGCAGCAACAACAACAACAACAACAAAACTGCAGATAATTTCTGGGCTTTTTTTTTCTGCGCCCTCAATTACCAGAGGGTCTCTTACAGACTGCGACTACCAGAGACAGAATCAGAAATAGTACAACTTTCTTTCTCTTGATTTCTCCACTAACTTTCCGTTCTTGTCTTGTCTTGTCTTCTGTCTCCCTGTAACTGCGAGCTGACGTTCTTGTCTTGTCTTGTCTTGTGTCTTGTGTCTCCCTGTAACTGCGAGCTGACGTTCTTGCCTTGTCTTGTCTTGTCTTCTGTCTCTCTGTAACTGCGAGCTGACGTTCTCGTCTTGTCTTGTCTTTTGTCTCCCTGTAACTCTGAGCTGACATTCTTGCCTTGTCTTGTCTTGCCTTCTGTCTCACTGTAACTCCGAGCTGACGTTCTTGCCTTGTCTTGTCTTGCCTTCTGTCTCCCTGTAACTGCGAGCTGACGTTCCTGTCTTGTCTTGTCTTCTGTCTCCCTGTAACTGCGAGCTGACGTTCTTGTCTTGTCTTTTGTCTCTCTATAACTGCGAGCTGACGTTCCTGTCTTGTCTTGTCTTCTGTCTCCCTGTAACTGCGAGCTGACGTTCCTGTCTTGTCTTGTCTTCTGTCTCCCTGTAACTGCGAGCTGACGTTCCTGTCTTGTCTTGTCTTCTGTCTCCCTGTAACTGCGAGCTGACGTTCTTGTCTTGTCTTTTGTCTCCCTGTAACTGTGAGCTGACGTTCTTGTCTTGTCTTCTGTCTCTCTATAACTGCGAGCTGACGTTCTTTTCAGTCGATGCCGCAGAGGCACAGCATCGTATGGGTGTGCGAGCGGGTTATGGCAGCTAATTTTTCAGTCCTGGAGTACAGCCAAAAAGCAGTGCTTCTTTAGCAAACTCCACCACCATGGGGACTTTGGCGATCCCTGCCCCGTTAGCCAGGCTAGGCCTGTTACTGGAGGTACCACAGAAAAATGGGATAGGGTCTTGGTCAGCTATGGTTCGCTAATCCTGATGCTTGCATATCAGCTATGGGTGGCTGATTGCCTCATCGGGCAGTGTTTTCACCTTCTCCTTTAGGGAAAAAAAAGAACTTTTCCACACACTTCCTCGTCCTTCCCACTAGAGGTAGCCACTTCCTTAATATGGCCTGGTCCCAATGTAGTTCGTTATTCAGTTAAATCTCTCTATTCTGTGAAGGGGTTTCCTAGGTGACCTTCTTTGAGACATTTCAAGTTCAGCAGCTAAACTTTCGTTTGGTTAACACGACAGATTTCATGACGAGGGTGAGAACGATTGCCTCCCCTGCGTCCACTCCTGTTTCCTGCGCACATGCGCACAACAACAGATCCGGGTATCCCGATTTCGACGCCGTTCGTTTAAACGGCGTTTATTGAGGTGTGAGCCCTTGTTTGCAGTGGACCAGTCGACATTCAGCCGGCATGTTTGGTCAATACAATTTGCAGATATCCAAGTCTCCCTGCTAGACTCTCTTTTCGTTGCCGTGTGCCGCTGTGAATGGCCAGCGTCCACTAATTAGCATACCGCATCCGGATTTTATTAAGAAGCCAATGGTCACTTAACTTCCTAACCAGATTCTGTTCAGGAGAAGACAAGAGCTGAGAATTTCGAGGGACTTGGAAAGAAAATGAACTCGATTTTCCTTTTCCTTGTACAACAACAACAATAATAATAAGACGAAGAACGTATAGTACCTATTAAACGACGTCGTTAAGAAAAGTAAAGCAAGTTTTCTGTGGATAACTTGTGCAGGAGAAGAGGTCACGTGGTAAGCCCAAACTGGGATACAATTATGTTTGTAAGTTCTTAGCTTTATTTTACTTTATCCTTCCTCTTGTACAGTGATGTGCTGAGGGAAACTGCAGTTGGCGTTTCTGGGCCAAATGAGCGGCCTCAGTGACAGTAATGCCATATTTAGCCAGTGTTTTTCTGATAACATCTATACATCTTTCTGGGTCTTCCTCTTGTCCTGTAGTTCTTTGGTCGAAGGCTCTCGCGGCTGGCTGGCTGGCTGCGAGTGTGTCATTCTCATTAAATGGCCGAATCACAGGATTCTTTGCTTCTCTATGTGTCGATGAATTTCATACCACCTGTCTTATTGTGTCATTTCCTGGCTTTGTCAAGAGTGGTGACGTTTGCTGTTTTCTTAAGACATATCATTTCACATGTGGTTATTTTATTTTACGTTGTTTCTTATTAAGTGCCCATGTCTGGCATTGGAAGCACAGTGTTGGTAGGAGTGTGCTATTAATCAGTTTTCTCTTAGCTTCAAGCGGGATGTTGGGGTGTGTAAGCAGTGGGCATAGCTGGTATGTAACAGCATTGGCTATTTGTGTTCTAACATCAGTTTCTTTATCGAGCTTCTGGCCTTTTGTGAACTTGCATTCCGTTTTATCTCCTTTCTTGAATATGAAGCAAGTGAAAATCCGCCGTCATCTTGTAAGTTTTCAGTGCAAGAATTTTATATCAATCTGGGAAGAACTTATGAAAGACCAGCCTTGAATTTATAAGCCGCAAATAAACATTCGAAAGTGCAATGTCCTTTTAAACCAGAAAGACACATGACATAAGCAAATAAATTCATTTACCAAGGAACAACAGCAACAGCTGATGGCAAGTGCACAAAAGAAATAAAATCGAGAATATGTAAATCAAAAGCATTTAAAAAAAAGACATCTTTTTCTTCTTCGTACGCACATTGGCGATGATGCGTGGTGCCCTGATTTTTGAGATGCGGCTTTTGGGTGGGTACTTCCTTTCTTTGCTAGGGCAGACTGTGGTCTTGCTCAGACTGCCATGAAGACAGTGGTGTAGGCTGGCCTGGCCAAAACTTTTGTTTTCCAGCCTCTGGTGTCTGTACTTAAGCACTTCAACACGTCAGATTCAGCATGCAAACCTGGCTGGCCAGACGGCTTTGAGACAGTTCCACAAATACACTCTGACTTTGGGATGAGGAATCTGATGAGTGCCTGAGCGATATCCATTCCCCGCCATCTATAATCTGCTGGCTCTGTTTTGTTTACATCATTCTGATAGCCATTGTTGTAAAGACCCATAGGCTTGTCACGTCCTGGATTCATTTGTTTCACACCAGATTTCCCTCATCCCCACCAGCGATCTCAATGTATCATGCTTCTATATCCGTCCACCAACCTGACATTATATTTTACAAAATAACAATTACAATTAGTGTTGATTGCTACAGGTTTCTGGGCTACAGTAGTAGGTCAGAGTTTTTAAGCAAACAGATCTACGTTCCCTGTCTCACAAAGACTATGTTAAGATAAGTGTGTTCTTAACACAGTTGTTCCCACGATTTTTTTTTTACATGAATAAATTCCTAACAAAAAAGATGTCTATAAAAATGAGGAAAATAATATTGCAATGCATGTACAGAGCCAATATTGCTACATGTTTGTAAAACTTGGACAGTCAACAGAAAGATTGCAAAGACATTGGAAGCAACGAAAATCTGGTTTTGGCGAAAGATGCAACAACCCAGGACACACAGAAAAACAAATTAAGAGGTCCTCGAAGAATCTTCAGAACAACAAAACCTAGGTAAAATGGTTAAAAAAAAAAACAATCAAAATTTCTTGGACATCCCACGAGAAGACAGAAGCTAGTAATGACTGGAAAATTCAACAGAAAAAAAGGAAGAGAGGAAGACCGAGAGAAAAAAAAATTCGGTGGACTGACAAAATGGCACAGGAAAAAGAAAAGCATCTGAATTAATCGGAAAACACAAATGATCGCAGAATATGGAGAAGCATGTTCACCAACGCTGCCCGGCAAAGAAACTAGATCTTATACAAACTGACTTTAATTGCTGATACTGTGGTCAGCTATACTCACTTCAACGCTGTCAGAATCAGCCATAAGAGTAGCTTTTCGGTAAAACGATGCTCATGCAAAACCCACAGCTTACTGATATCTGCCTGCTTGAGAACCGCTTTCATAGACCAAAAGGGAAGTAACTTCATCAATTTTTTTTTACTGCTTTTCTTTTGATATAGACACGGCGCCATTGAAGAATAAAGCGATGAATGACAAGAATAAGCATTAACTCGACGTTTCTTACCCGTACAGATTCTTTTCCAGCGCGTAGTTATCAAAGCTCCGCTTGACGCACATCCAAGCAAGTTACATGTTGACGATGGTTCGTCATTTTATAACGTGACGTGAAAGGAATTACTGTGTACGTTCTTCACGTGAAGTGTTGTTGACGTAGGCCGCCAAACGAATCTGTAAAGTATAGAAAGCTGGCACGTGAATGACAGGTAAAAAAAAAACAAACTTGATACCTGAAATGATTTTGTTGAAGACTTGGAACAGAATTTATTGCAAGAAAGTATCTTTTCAGACGAGTGAATGTAACCTAGCAAAAACAGCAGCAACAAAAGGTTCCATATAGCCGGAATGATGATGCTGGATCAAGGGATCTCAACCAGTTAAGGAATTTATATTTCCCCCTCCCCCAATCCCCAGTTGACGGATTTTAAGATTTCGGAGGTGAGGGGGTGGGAAATTGGGCCACATATTGCCACACTTAAACTGTTGGAATATTGATTTACATTATGCGAGAAAACAGTGACAACATATATTTTGTTTCTGCTTTTTTGTTGTTGTTGATGAAGACGCATGTCCGATGAGGCAATCAGCGAACCATAGCTGATATGTTAGCGTCAGGGTTAGCGAACCATAGCTGACCAAGACCCTGTCCCACCTCTCTGTTGGTGTCCCTTAGGAACAGGCCTAGCCTGGCTAAAGGGGCAGGGATCGCCATAGTTCCCATGGTGGTGGAGTCTGCTAAAGAAGTACTACACACTTCCTGCTTTTTAGCTGTACTCAAGGACTGATAAAACAGCCACCGTAACCGGCTCCCACGCCGATACGATGCTGTACCTCAACATCTCCACAGCATCGGCTGCAAAGAACAACAGCTCGCAGCTACAGGGACACTGACAATCAATCAACTATTTACACTGTATTGACTTACATTACAATATTCCAACAGTTTGAGTCCATTAATCTGTGGTCCTAGTTCCCAGCCCCCGGAGTTTGGGGGGGGGGGGGGGAGAATTCTCTGTTGGTTGAGAGTCCTTGTGTCAGACATTTTCTCACATGTATATTCTGAAAGAGAAAATGAATGAACAGACAGACAAACTGCAAAACAATTAAAAACAACAACGCAACAACAACAACAACAACAACAACAAACAAAAGAGAATATGAGAAATTTTAAAGTTTGGATGGAGCTTGAGAAATGGTATAGAGCAGAGTTTTCCAAACTGTCGGGGCTAGAGGTGTGACGGGAGAGAGCTAGATGTGTGCCGCCAAATTTTAGAATGAAATGAATGACTTGTATAATTAAATTTCAAAATATTTAGTTAAATGCACGGCAGTCTAGCATTAGGAATAATGTGTGAAGCAAAAAAAAAAAAAATGTGTTAACAAATTTACTACAGTCTGAAAAAAGTGTGGGAATCCCTGGTCTATGGAATTGAAGAAACCTTCATTATTGTCCACAGCACTGAAAGAGTCTTCATGAAATGTCCAAAGCATGAGAAGCAGTCATCTCTCGACTTCTGTCACTGAGCCGAGAGACAAGTGCTAGCAGCATGTTAATCATCAGGGCAGACAAGAGCAGATTTTTGCTCTCCAGGACGGAGAATTAGCAGAGATAAAGAAAAGGAAAAGCAATCTCTGGCAAACTGAACGAGATCACTTAAGAATATAAGAAAGTGCCTCCTTTTATCTTGCGTAGACTTAGTTTGAAAGGTGCAAGATGGTAACAGTTTACGTAATTGGAGAAAACTGGATATTTAGTAACATCAGCTGTTTGTCCATTTAGAAATAGTGCGGTTCATCCTAATCTAGACTTTGCACTCAGAACAAAAACTAATATCAAAACTAATCTGATTTCCTCCCCCCCCCCCCCCCTCTCTTTTATTTTAAAAAGAAATTTCCTGATAATATTAACTATAACATGCTGTTAAATGTAAGTTACTATATTATTTTTAACACTGTCATTACCATTATTATAACTGTGTGTGGGGGGAGGGGAACAGAAAGAATAACGTTTTACATTTGTCCCAATGAGTCTTAAAGCTGTGGAGAAAGGATTCAGAAAACTCACAGGAAACACACAGGATCTAGAGAGCCTGTTTTTATTGAAATCCGTCAACGCCCGTTTGACCTCTTGACTTCACCAACTCTGGGTTTAGTTTCAGCTGAGTTAGGGCCCTTGACGAAAGTTTGGGTGGATTGGGGGGTGGGGGGGGGGGCTGCTTGAACGTCCCAGCGGATCCAATAGCAGACGAGTTAAAAGGATCAGGGGAAAGCAAATACAGAATAAAACTTGCTAACCCACCGCCCCACCCCCACCCCCAATACATTCACCCACTTTTGTTTTTTCTTCCAGCAGCCCATTAAAACGACCTCTCCTTAATTCTCCATACTTAGAAAGAAGATAGTTGTATGGAAGGGCTATCCTAGACAAGCAAACAGTCTTGGGCCATTACTTTATTCTATCTTAATCAATCGGACGCAGCCAGGAACAGGCAGTTGTACTACTTCACAACGACAACCATCCAGGTAGGATCGAATCAAGTTGAGACACTTCTTTTCATCAAAACCACATTACCTGGCTCGATGTCTGGTTTTTTTTTCAGAATATTTACACATAGGGTCGGTTGTCACTAACCCGAAGTCTATTATCACAGTGGTAGCAAGTGGTTGTCAATAACCCGAAGTCTATTGTCACACTGGTAGCAAGGTTGTCAATAACCCGAAGTCTATTGTCACAGTGGTAGCAAGTGGTTGTCAATAACTCGAAGTCTATTGTCACAGTGGTAGCAAGTGGTTGTCAATAACTCGAAGTCTATTGTTATAGTGGTAGCAAGTGGTTGTCAATAACTCAAAGTCTACTGTCACAGTGGTAGCAAGTGGTTGTCAATAATATAGGTTTACTGTCACAGTGGTAGCAAGTGGTTGTCAATAACTCGAAGTCTACTGCCACAGTGGTAGCAAGTGGTTGTCAGTAACTCGAAGTCTATTGTCACAGTGGTAGCAAATGGTTGCCAATAACTCGAAGTCTATTGTCACAGTGGTAGCAAGTGGTTGTCAATAACTCGAAGGCTACTGCCTCAGTGGTAGCAAATGGTTGTCAATAACTCGAGGTCTACTGCCACAGTGGTAGCAAACTGTTGTCAATAACTCGAAGATTACTGTCATAGGTGTAGCAAACTGTTGTCAGTAACTCGAAGATTACTGTCATAGGTGTAGCAAACTGTTGTCAGTAAATCGAAGATTACTGTCACAGTGGTAGCAAACTGTTGTCAGTAACTCGATTATTACTGTCATAGGTATAGCAAACTGTTGTCAATAACTCGAAGATTACTGTCATAGGTGTAGCAAACTGTTGTCAATAACTAGAAGATTACTGTCATAGGTGTAGCAAACTGTTGTCAGTAACTCGAAAATTACTGTCACAGTGGTAGCAAACTGTTGTCAGTAACTCGAAGATTGCTGTCACAGTGGTAGCAAATGGTTGTCAATAACTCGAGGTCTACTGCCACAGTGGTAGCAAACTGTTGTCAATAACTCGAAGTCTACTGTCACAATGATAGTAAATGGTTGTGAATAACTAGAAGTCTACAATCACAGTGGGAGCAAACGGTTGCCAAGAAATCGAAATCTACTGTTATAGTAGGAATAAACGGTTGTCATGAACTAGAAGTCTGCTATCACACTGGCAGCAAGCGGTTGCCAAGAAATTGTAGTTTACTGTGACAGTGGCAGCAAGCGGTTGCCAAGGACTTGTAGCTTACTGTGACAGTGGCAACAAGCGGTTGCTAAGGACTATCTTGCCTCTCAGTCCGTGCTTCTAGTAGGAGTCCCTGTTTTCTAACATCTCCAAGGGGCGGTGGCTCGTAAGAACATCGTGCGGCCCCCCCCCCCCCCAATTTTTAAGGCAGTTGGTTTGCAGTGTAGAGACGATCACCCAGCCAAACTATCTAGCGACAGCCAGATTGTACCCCCCCCCCTCCCCTCCCCCAGCCTCTTTTGATTAATAAAAAAACCTTGGTTTTATCGTCGTCTCTCCCATAGAGAGAGTGTTACTTCCATTCATTTTGGCACTGCTTCTACTCTTTTGACACTTCTTTCCCTCATCTGACGCATCTTCCCATAGGAATAACTACTCATCTTAAAAAACAAAACAAAAAAACAAAAAGCGCAGTAGATTGTTGCAGACATTAACTGAGGGGAAAAATGAAAGTTAACATTTCTTTATCATGGGGTCAGGAATCATAACAGAAATAAGATTTGTGTTCCAGAAAACGGAAAAATGGATAATATTTCTAACATTTTAAAGTTTCTTAAAAATATTCCACATCTACCATTAATTCTTCTACTCCTGAATTAATTTCTGTGCTCTGACAAAGTACATTTTGCTGAGAAATATTGACAGAGATAAACCAGAAGGAAGATACCTTGTAATTTAAAAAACGTGTACTGCGTTAAGATACTGTGCTACTTTTCATTCCATTTTGACTTTTGCACAAATATCAAACCCTGAGCTGTGGTTCACATAAGCCTGCAAGATTTTTCAGCCATGCCTGTGTTGTTCTGGAGTGAACCATAGCTGATATACTAGCTCAGAGCTAGAGAACCATAACTGGCCAAGACCTTGTTGTGGGCGAGGACGCAAGGCTAAGAATAGTGCAAACGCGTGTCGTGGCATCACAGCCCACGTGTAACTGAGTCCTGTATATAGGAAGGTTGTTAGCACGCAGACAGAAAGTTTAGAGTTTTATGGCGGACTGAGTTCGTTTTCCTTATCTATTGTTAAATACTCACTGTTTGGTTATATTGTGTTGTGAAAATCATTTGTGAGGTGGATTAATTCCTTCAAGTAGTATGAGGAAATTCTATCAGATTCATGGTTGATCGTCACAAGTTGGATGGGCACATATCTAATCCATCAAGGCCTTCGTTCGCATGGCTGGTAGATATGTATATGTCGAGATGGTATTCTGGAGATACGTAACCTGGCTACAGCATTTGCACCCAATGAAGCGATTAGCAATGGGGAGATGGAGTGATTATTCCAGTGCACTAGCACACCAGAAGATGTGTAGTATTATGTCAGTGCACCAGCACACCAGAAGATGTGTAGTATTATTCCAGTGCGTTTAGCACACCAGGAGATGTGTAGTATTGTTCCAGTGCATGAGTGCACTAGGAGATCAGGATATATATGGAGAGGGGCGTGGCAACAGTGCAGTAATTGCAGGTGTAGCGGCACATCGCGATCTAGGAAGATGAGTGTCTCATAGACCAGCAGTAGTCAAGGCTAGACTAAGTGCGATGGCACCAATGGATAAATATGTGTGACTTAGCTTATGGGGAAAGAGGCCAGGGGAGCTCAGCCAGCATGAGACACATATATATTTAGTTTTATCTTTAGAGAGTTATTATATTACATTGACGATATGTGTCTTGCCATAATATGTTGCATTGATGATATATGTCTTGTTGTAATATGTTGCATTGATGATATATGTCTTGTTGTAATATGTTGCGTTGATGATATATGTCTTGTTGTAATGTGTTGCATTGATGATATATGTCTTGCTGTAAAATATTGCATTGATGATATATGTCTTGTTGTAACATGTTGCATTGATGATATAGGTGTTGTTGTAATGTGTTGCAGTGATGATATATGTCTTGTTGTAATATGTTGCATTAATGATATATGTCTTGTTGTAATATGTTGCATTGATGATATATGTCTTGTAAAATGTGCACGGATGATACATATATTTATGTCATGCTTGTTATCATGATGATATACGTGGATGTCCTGTGTATGTCATGTCTGTGGTGGCGCCACGTGATATATGTAGAGAGTTAATAAAGTGGATGTAATTTGATACTGGACTTGGAAATATGTATTTCATGTTCCTGTGAAGTATGTATGTACATGTGTGTGATTTGATGCATGACTGGCATACAGTATCCTGGGAGGGGAATCCTGGGTTGTAGAGTTGATTTTAGGAATGGCCACTCCAGTACGGTAGTACATTGGCCATGAATCTGTGGGTTTCAGATGAGCTTCGGTCCTGTCCCTCCGTTAATTGTCTCCAATATGTGGACGTAGCAACCAGCTAATTTTACACTGTACAACCTCTCGGTTGGTACCCCCTAGTAACAGGCCTAGCCTGGCTAACGGGGCAGGGATCGCCAAAGTCCCCATGGTGGTGGAGTCTGCTATTAGAAGCATTGCACACTCCCCTGCTTTTTAGCTGTACTCCGGGACTGAAAAAGTATATGCCATAACCCGGTCCCACGTCGATACGATGCTGTGCCTCAACACCTCTACAGCATCGGCTGCAAAGAACAACAGCTCGCAGTTATAAGGAGATAGTAGAAGACAAATTCTAGAGTGAAAATTTTTTCTCTTGTTTTATTATTGCGCCCTGTGCTAGACTTTATTTTCAACTTATTTTTCTTATTTAAAAAAAAAAACCTTTTCTTTTCTGTAGCTGCCTTCAACATCCCATTTATTTTTTCTTTGTTCTTCTTTTATTCTTTCTATTTTGCTACAAATTCATCCTTATCACTCTTCACGCCAAGTTTCTATCGTGTTCTGAACAAAAATAATAGTAATAATAGAAAAACAAACACACACATTATAAAAAAAAAAACGCTTGACAGAACTACTTCAGCTTGAACACAGTCCTCGTTGATTCAGTGACTAATACGAGACTCCACCGAGGGTGACAATCCAAATGAAAATAAAGTGGAACTACTTGAGCACATCTGGCAGCCTCTTCAATGCAGGTGACTCTGCTTTGAGATCAAGAGGATAATGCTCTGAAGGGGGTCCCGGATCTGGCAGATCTGTAGAAATTAGTCCCACTTTTCGACTACAAAAAATAGTATTAGTTCGCCGGTTCATCCAATAAAATTTGCTCTCTTTGGGTAACTTTCTACAAGAAGAAGAATGTACTGGATTAGTTTCTATTTACTTGCTGCAGCAGAGCTTGGCACAGCCTGTCATTGTTTGTTAAAACGGGAAGAATTATGAGAGATTTAACAACCTTGCAGACAAATTTGCCGGAAAAAAAATGGTAAAAATAACATTTCTCTACATTCACACAAATACAACTCACTGCTCTGGTAGTTCGAATTAAAAAAAAAAAGTTTTACTTTCAGTAAAGACTTTTTTTTAAAAAAATGTCACTTTCTTCTTATTTCGTTCTTGACTTTATACAAAGTCGTCGTGTCCTTTATCATCTACAACATCTATCGAAAAGAAACGTACTACACCTTTCCCCTCCCCTCTCTCTCTCTCTAAGTTGTAGAATTGCACTGCTGAAGCTTGTCATATCATCTTCTGATGTCCCAGCTTCTTTTCCTGCTTTTTTTTTTTTTTTGCATTGCTTCATGAATCCCTATAAGATCATTATGATTTGTAAAAAGTATCACATATAAATAAGTGTAATATAAAAAAGTGCATAACACACAGTGACTGATATGGAAGAGAAGTTCAGCGAGAGCGAAATGTTTTTTTGTTATTGTTGTTGTTGTTGTTGTTGATGATGATGATGATGATGATGAGAGAATCACACAGCAAGCCATCAAATGAAAAATATCTGAAAAAAAGAAAAAAGAGGCTGACCTCGAGAGACCCTAAAGAGAACGCTGACAAGAGAGATTGACTGGCATCAAATCTCTTGATGAGACTGAGAAGCTCGTCGAGGATAGAAACTCATGGCGAGACACACTGCTAGCTCTGTCTGACTTTTGACGGCACTGGAAGGATGTAAGAAAGATGAGGATGATGATGATGATAACGTAATTTTGTTTATTTAAAAAATGTTACAAATAATAACCCGATGTTTCAAAAATCGAACTTCACCTGACACTTATCACGCTTGTAAATTTTTAACAACTGTTTTAACACGTAGCCTTAAAATGTCATTTTCGAATCTGGTAGTGACATGTCCTTGGCCTCGTTGTCAAATTATAAATTGGCACTAAAAATAGGCATGACGAAAGATTTCTTTGTTTCATATTCACACAGTGTCACTCCAGCAATCATCACTTCGATTGAAGATATAGTACTTCATTAACGCGATAAGAAATGATTGTTTGTTCAGCTGATGGTTTGGCTCATCAAGTGAGAAAACCTTTCTGGAACTTCTCCAGAACACGAGACTTGTACCCTAGAACCATTTTGTTGGAACTGTGTTAAACATATAATAGCTATAACGAACTATTTTTCTGAGCTTTATACACAAAAGGTGTGAGTTCCAGTATGTGATATTTGTTGTAATTTGTTTGTTTTTTAAACATGAAAGTAAAGAGGTAGCTTTCCTTTGCTTCTCCGTTTGACTCTGTAAGGTTTCCTCCTACAGACAGCGTCTGTCTATAGAGATTAACCTGACTGCAGGAACGTCTGGTCTGATTTCAATATATATATATATATATATATATATATATATATATATATATATATATATATGGAAGAAAAACTACTTTAATACTCGTGTATCTCCATTTTCACAACCAAACCTTCGTTATATATTTTTGTCACATGTCTTGGATACTAAGACGCTGTCCTTTTGAGAGTCAGCGACCCATAGCTGACACTCTGGCGTCAGAACTGGCGACTCATAGCTAAGACCCTGTCCCACCACTCTGTTGGTACCCCAAGTAACAGGCTTAGCATAGGTAACCGGGGGGGGGGATCCTAAAGAAGTACTGTTTGCTCTTTAGCTCCATTCATGGATTGAAAAACTAACTGCCATGACCAGCTCTCAATCCGACAAGATGCTGTGCCGCAACATCTTCACCTCATCGACTGCAGAGAAGATCAGCTCGCAGTTTTTGGGAGGCAGAAGAAGAAGAAGAAGAAGTAGAAGAAGATGAAGAAGAAGAAGAAGAAGACGAAGAAGAAGAAGTCACCTCAGCTCATGTATGTTCGCCTTTCTCGAACTAGAACACACTTCTTCACATTATTTTTGGTACTTTCTAATTTTGGCTCTTATTTCTGCATTTTATGTTCTCTAATTTCTTATATGCTGATATTGTTTCCAAGGTAACCCGACACCAGCATAGCAAGACAGGCACTGACATGGAATCCTCAAGGAAATAGAAATCGAGGAAGACCTAGACTTACTTGGGGAAGAGAAATTATGACAGTGCTCAGAGACAAGGGATGCACATGGAAGGAAGCAGAGAATAATTCCAAGAACAAGGATAACTGGAGAGCCTTTATCCGTGACCTATGCTCTCAAGGGAGTGAAGGGCGATGATGGTGATGATATCGTCCATAAATCTATACCCTTTTCTTCGTACTCCCATCTACATCCTACTTTTTCAGTTTTTTTTTTTTTCATGCAGGAGCGTTTCCTTCCCCCCACACTACCCAATTTAATGTTCTTAGTTTATGTGTAAATTGTTGATAAAAAGATGCATTACTATCATAAAATAACACAAGGAAACTAAAAGTTAACAAAGTTTCTGAACAAGTCTTTCTCTGAATACAGAAGCGTGAACTGAACAAAAACAGGGAGTGAAGAGAACAGAGCTGTCCTTCATACATGTTTCCCAGGTGTAAAGATATTAAATCAGCTCTTCTAAAAAACAGTGTAAATAAATATTGCACAAGAGAACTTTTGTCCAGTAATCGGTTTGTGATGCAGTGTGAAACTTTTCTTAAGTTCTTCTCGCATTTATGCTCTGTCATTGGGGTGTCCAACTAACGGCCCATGGATTGCTTCCGACCCGCGAGGTCATTTTGTGCGGTCTTCGAGGTTATTATGAAAATGTAATTTATATGATTAAAATTAACAAAAACATGTGAAAAAATGGGTAAAACATTTATAAAAGAGCTCAAAATATAATTAAAAATACATATTTAATCTTTATTTCGTAATTCATCTTTACTTCTTAGTTCATCTTTACTTCTTAACTGCCACTTTTTCTCAGGAGGGCCGAGAATAAGGTCAAGAGAGAGATATATCTCAGCGAACTGACAAAGTGGCTAGGACAAAGACAAGCATTTGAACTGATCGAGAACACCAAGGATCACGCAGGGCGCGGAAGCATGATCGCCAACGCCGTCTAGCACGGCACATAAATGTAATATATTATCCTCTTTGAGCGTCATACAGCGCCCATCCCCTGACATTAATTTTAAATCTCAGATATTATTATTTGCTGCTATTATCATTCTTATTGTTTCTACAAAGAGTGTTAAGAACACAAAAGAAGACCATGGACAGCTAAAAGAATAAACGAATCATGCATTTGGAAAAGGCAGCGAGAAAAGAACCTTAATGAACACACTACAGGGGGAGGCAGTCAAGGTTTATTGTCGATATAATGAGAAGAGGAGGGATGGAAAATATCGTGACAATAGGGAAAATTGGAGGGCAGGAAAGGGAGAGGTAGACCACGAGAGAGAGAGAGAGAGAAAAACATCTTAGACGGCTTGACAAAATGGCGTGGGAGAAGCACAAGAACAGAGCTTGGTGGAAAATATGAAAGATCGGAAACTGTCAGGAGTCATGGTAGCCGACCACTCCAGAAATTACACATTATTAATATTATTATTATTATTATTAAGCTGGCATTAAAGATAAGAATTCTGTCCCCAAACAACCCGCACGCAGCCGAATCTCCTCTCTCCCGCCGTAGATTTCCGACCCACAAGATTGTCATGACCTTTATAAAGTAATCAAAAATTAAATATGACAGCATTAATTATAAACTGTTTAAAAAAACAAATACCACGGCTGAAGTATATCTTAAGTCTGCTGTTTCTAAGTCAACATTTTACTAGTGACAATTAACGGCCACTAATTACCGCCGGGCCCCTCTTCGTCTTCCAAAAGTCGACCCTCAGTGGCCAGACCGCCGAGTAAAGAAGAAGAAGAGCATAAACTCGACTGTTGTGCAAACTCAATTACCTTCAAACAGTCACAAGCTAAATAATAGAAACCTCTCCGGAACATCTTATCAGCTGACGGATCACGCTGCCTCCTTTGTTCTAAGTTACAGATTGTTAACCCCGCCTAGGCAATGGTGCATTCTTGGAGCGTTTCTCATTCTATGAAATGCGACGACATTGAACTTGGGAGTTTACTTTTCCAATCGGAATTACCGCGTCATAATCTTGCTCTGAGTTTCAGTTGTTTGTTTCGTTAACGTTCTAAAAATTGGAACTACCAATCAGTGTCCTTCAAAAAGCTGTGTTAGAAGCGACAGCGAAAAATGTATTTAAGGAACATTAAAAATGGAATATAATCATCATCATCATCATGTCAAAAAGATAAGAGAGAGACAATGTACTTTCATAGGACATGCAATGAGAAGAGGGGGTATTGAAAATATTATAACAACAGGAAAAATAGAAGGAAGAAGATCAAGAGGAAGACCAAGAGAAACGATACTGGACAGTCTGACGGGATGGTGTGAGAGGAGATCACCAACTGAACTGATGGCCTGCATGAAGGATCGGATACTCTGGAGAAGCATAATAGCCAACGCCAGTCGGCAAGGCACATGATGATGATGATGATGACGAGGACGACTAAAAAAGTAACTGAAAATCACGGGACGTAATCATTAAAAATGTATATGAAAAGACTCTCTGACGTGTCTTCGAGACTTTTAATATATTTTTCAGTGATTACTTCAGCGTGAGCAAAGCCGCTGCCCGTTTTGACATTCAGCGACCCACAGCTGGCATGCTAGCCTTAGGGTTGGCGAACCACAGCTGACACGCTAGCGTTAGGGTTGGTGACCCACAGCTGACATGCTAGCGTTAGGGTTGGCGAACCACAGCTGACACGCTAGCGTTAGGGTTGGCGAACCACAGCTGACACGCTAGCGTTAGGGTTGGCGAACCACAGCTGACACGCTAGCGTTAGGGATGGCGAACCACAGCTGACATGCTAGCGTTAGGGTTGGCGAACCACAGCTGACACGCTAGCGTTAGGGTTGGCGAACCACAGCTGACACGCTAGCGTTAGGGATGGCGAACCACAGCTGACACGCTAGCGTTAGGGTTGGCGAACCACAGCTGACACGCTAGCGTTAGGGATGGCGAACCACAGCTGACATGCTAGCGTTAGGGATGGCGAACCACAGCTGACATGCTAGCGTCAGGGTTAGCGAACCAAAGCTGAAGTGCTAGTGTCAGGGTTAGCTAACCAAAGCTGACATGCTAGCGTTAGGGTTGGAGAACCACAGCTGACATGTTAGCTTTAGGGTTAGCGAACCAAAGCTGACATGATAGCGTCAGGGTTAGCGAACCACAGCTTACATGCTAGCGTCAGGGTTAGCGACCCACAGCTGACATGTTAGCGTTAGTGTTAGCGACCCACAGCTGAAATGCTAGCGTCAGGGTTAGCAAACCACAGCTGAAATGCTAGCGTTAGAATTAGCGAATATCACGCTCACAGTTTCAGGGAAGTAGAAGAACAAGAAGAATGGTTTACGTCCCTTGAATTTCGGTTATGTTGGACTCGCCATCGTACATAAAAAAAGTCAATATCGATAATTAAGCATCGCATCGACCTATATTATCTCCTAACAGAGAGTTGATTGTTGATTATTTTGAATCTCCAGCAGCTCTTTCTGTCACACTAACGGTATGACCCAACAAGATATTCTGTTCATTTCTTTATTTTGTCTTCCATTCTCTGCTGCACAGCCTGAAAAAATCGTCACCAAATAAATGTTTTTCAACACTTCCTAATATCAGCCCCCATACTGCTTTAGTATCTGCTTTAATTATTCTTAACAGCTTTAAAAAATGCTTTGCATTCAATTCTTTCAGTTCGTTTCGTTTCTTAGTTCTTGAGAACATTCTATTTTTTTTTTTTTACAGGAACCGTGTGGAAACATGTGGGCTGTACATTTTGCTGAAATTGTGTGTCTGTGAGAGAAAGAGATGGTAATGAAGAGAGAGAAAGAGAGAGAATTAGAAAATGGGAAAATAAAAGTGAAAGAGAGAAGGAGAAATAAAGAACGAGAAAGGAGGAAAGACAGAGAGAGAGTGAGAGAGAGAATGACGGGAGAGAGAAAGAGAGTGAGAGAGATAGAATGAGAGAGAGAGAGAGAGAGAAGGAAGACAGGAGGAGAAAGAAAGTGAAAAAGATAAGTTTAAAGAAATAATGAACGAGAGAGTGGAAACAAATTATTGAAAGAATGAAGGAGAAACAAAGAAAGAAAGAAAGAAAGAGAGAAAGCCACTGTGTGAGAGAGAGAATGAAGGAGAAAGAAAAAAATGTGTGTGAGAGAGAATGAAGGAGAAAGAAACAGTGACAGAGAAATAGTGAAAAAAAAGAAAAAGAAGTAAAAGAAAGGAAGAGAAAGAAGAAATAACAAAATAGAGAGAATGGCACAGAAAAAAAAGAAGAAAAAAAGAAACAAGAAAAATCAGCAGAGAAAGAGAGAAGAAGAAACAGCAGAAAAAGAGAGAAGAATAAAGAAAGAAAAAAAGAGAAGAAGAAGAAACAGCAGAAAAAGAGAGAAGAATAAAGAAAGAAAAAAAGAGAAGAAGAAACAGCAGAAAAAGAGAGAAGGACAAAGAAAGAAAAAAAGAGAGAAGAAGAAACTGCAGAGAAAGAGAGAAACATCAGAAAAAGAGAGAAGAAACATCAGAGAAAGAAAGAAGGACGAAGAAAGAAAGAGAGAAGGACAAAGAAAGAAAGAGAGAAGAAGAAACAGCATAAAAAGAGCGAAGGGCAAAGAAATAAAGAGAAAGAGAAAAATAAAAACAGAAAGAAATAATAAAGAAAGAGAAATAAAACAATCAAAGAGAGGAGGAGAAAGAAAGAAATTAGTAAAAGAGGAAAACAGCCAGTCAGTCATTTCCATGTCCCTTGCGGAACTTTGCCCCCATAACAGCTGTCCTGTCGGCCTCTCGGTTGTAAAGCAAGATGGCCTGCTGCTGATACATCCATTTTGCCAGTAAAGCACTTTTAACGATCATCAACGATGAAAGAATAATGAAAGAGGAACAGACGCGGAAAATAAAAGAGGAAGAGAGAAAGGATAGTGAAGATAACAAGACATATCCTCTTGCTTAGAGACTAGCGACATTTCAGTGCTAGCTTAAAAGTAATCAAGACTAGCGACATTTCAGTGCTAGCTTACAAGTAATCAAGACTAGCGACATTTCAGTGCTAGCTTACAAGTAATCAAGACTAGCGACATTTCAGTGCTAGCTTAAAAGTAATCAAGACTAGCGACATTTCAATGCTAGCTTAAAAGTAATCAAGACTAGCGACATTTCAATGCTAGCTTAAAAGTAATCAAGACTAGCGACATTTCAGTGCTAGCTTACAAGTAATCAAGACTAGCGACATTTCAGTGCTAGCTTAAAAGTAATCAAGACTAGCGACATCTCAGTGCTAGCTTAAAAGTAATCAAGAAATGGAACGTCGGAGTTCACGACAACTGCTAGAAGAATCACAGTTCCCAGGGCAGATATGGCCGCCTCAGTTACCTCACACCTGGACGTTATCTTCCCCTCTCGCTCTTTCATTTGTACCTGGTTCACTTGTCAGGCGATAATCTCCTTACTATCATCAACGTAATCGTCCATGATCAGAAGTACAAATTTCGTGTGTATGTGTGTGTGTGTGGTTTTTGTCAAGGGCTCTCTCAATTCGTTTAGTATCATGAATAAAAGCGCACTGTTTTTTTAGCTCTATTTGGTTCATGAACTTAAGATGAGTCTCAAGCTTGCTATAAGAGCCGTTTTCTTACCAATTTAAGTAGAGCTTCCCAGCTTAAGATCTATTACGCGCCAAGAAAAGCATTCGGCGATAACTCTTAGCCAAGCGCTACATAGATAAGAGCACACGTGGACCAAGAAATCGTGATGGGACCCCCTCCCCCCCCCCCCTCGTTTCTGTTTGCCAGTAAAGCACTTTTAAGATTTCCACAAAAGAGTACACGCAACGGGCACTGTTAAGTTTTTTTTTTTTTTTCAGGCCCCCTTGTTGATCTTCATTTTTTTTAAAATGTCCGTTAGTAACTTCAGAGAAGATCAATTCTTCTTCTTCTTTTTCTGAAGCTTGAAGATTAATTCTTCTTCTTCTGAAGTCTTTAGAGCAATTTCTCTTCTTCTTCTTATGAAGCCTGTATTTCAATTTCATCTTCTAAAGCCCGCAGATCAATTCTTCTTCTTCTTCTTCTGAAGACTGTAGATCAGTTCTCCTTCTGAAGCATGTAGATCAATTCTTCTTCTTCTGAAGATTGTATTTCAATTCTTCTTCTTCTTCTTCTTCTTCTTTTTCTTCTTCTTCTTCTTTTCTTCTTCTTCTTCTTCTTCTTCTTCTTCTTCTAAAGCCTGTAGAACAATTCTTCTTCTTCTTCTAAAGCCTATAGATCAATTCTTCTTCTTCTAAAGCCTGTAGATCAATTCTTCTTCTAAACCCTGTATTTCAATTCTTCTTCTTCTAAAGCCTGTAGTTCAGTATCTCTTCTTCTCATGAAGTCTTCACTATTGAACACGCAATGCTTAAACTGAATCTACAAGTGAGTAAATTCAAAGGCGTTTTAAGGATCATCATCATCGTCATCATCATCCGTGGCGATTGCCGTTGGCTATTATGCTTCTCCAGAGTACACGATCCTTCATGTGGGTCATTAGCTCAGTTGGTGATCTCCTCTCACACTACCTCGTCAGACTTTCCAGTATTATTTCTCTTGGTCTTCCGCCGGCTCTTCTTCCCTCTATTTTCCTATTGTTACAATATTTTCAATGCCCTCTCTTCTCATTGTATGTCTTATGAAAGTACATTGTCTCTCTCTTAATTTTTTTTAGAAATATTTTTTGTTTCTCCTACTCTTTCAGCACATACAGAATTTTATCATTCTGTATGTGCTGAAAGAGTAGGAGAAACAAAAAATATTTCTAAAAAAATGCACATATAGAATGACAAAAAAAAACATACAGAACGAAGAAAAACTAGCTTTATTCGTGAAAGAGCGGGAACAAAACATTTACGTATATCTACTTGGTTTATTTTTACTTTAACCCTTTTTCACCCATTCAAAAAGTGAAGATCCGTTACTTAATTTTTTTGTTTGTTTATTCACGACTGGATCTGCTTGTTTTATTACCTCTACGTAGTTTACTTCTTATATGAAATGTATTACAAGGTAATTTAATAAAAGATCTGATAACAGAAATATGAATTATTTCGCTTGGTGTAAGAAATTTTTGGCAGCGTAAAGTTTAGTCTTGTGTTCTTTTTTCCTGGAACTGCGAGCTTTTGCAGCCGATGCTGTGAAGGTGTTGAGGGGTAGCATCGTGGGAGCAGGTTATGGCAGGTATTTTTTCTATCCCGGGCAGGTAAAAGCAGCGGTGTGCAATAGTTCTTTAGCATACTCCACCACAATGGGGACTATGGCGAACCCAACCCCGTTAGCCAGGCTATCTGTTACTGGGGGTACCAATGGAGAGGTGGGACAGAGTCTTGGTCAGATATGGTTAGCTAACCCTGACGCTAGCACGTCAGCTGAGGGTCGCTAACCCTGACGCTAGCATGTCAGCTATGGTTAGCTAAACCTGGCGCTAGCATGTCAGCTATGGATTTGACGCTAGCATGACAAGGTAAAACGTTAAATCACAACCTTGACCTTGTTAAAGTCGTTCCATCAACAAGAACTAACAGGCAGGTATTTCTATTCTAAATCAGGTTATTCACTTGTACATCTGAAACATAACCACCTGCGTGCTAGCATTGTCAGCTGGGTCATTAATGTATCATTAGTTAGAAAAACAAAACAAAACCAGAACAACGGTATCGTTTACATTATACGTTCACTGGGACATTTAGATCAATAAAGAGTACACACATGTTCAACAAGGAAGCTTAGAAGATTTTGTTCCCGGACTTTGAAGTCGTACTGCTCTTGTAAGGTTCCTTAACAATAAACTAAAGTGTTACCCAAGCGTCGTATTCACCTTTATTTAGTCGTTATCTTCCGTGCCGTCGGGTAATTTAGATCGCAGTGTTTCAAACGCTGTGCCACGAGAGGGCTAGAGGTGTGCCGCCAGATTTTTTAGAGTAGAAATAGTTTTGCCAAAATTAGGATGCATTTCTGCTGGTTTTTAAAAAAAAATATTATAAATACCCGCCTTCTTGTTGAAAAGAATACCTTGTAAAATGAAACTTAAAATCGCTTTCATTTTTTGGTCATATATATATATATATATATATATATATATATATATATATAAAATATATATATATAAAGAGGAAATATCTTCAAGTGGCATAAGGAAAAGAAAGACAACTGGGTTTAACTGGGGATACCAAAGATTGGAAAATATATAAAAGCAAAATCGCTGATTTACATGGAGAAGGCACATAATGAATGAAAGCTTATAGTTTTCTATTGGTTCCTTACGCATCAAATCTTTTCTGGTGTTAACTCTTTTGCTTCTGAAGTAATTTTCATGCACTGTGAAAATAAATTTTAATGAGAAATTTTGAATAAGAATAAACTGGAAGGAAGTTATTCTGTAATTTAAAAAATATGGGCGAAGTTAGAAATACGCTATTTTTAATTTTATTTAGACTTTGCTTAAACATCGCTCTGTGCATTCGCTCGCATAGATGTGCAAGATCTACCAGCACTGCCAGTGTTATTCTGGAGCTTAGGAGTTCATATTATTTTTATTCTTGATTCCATTTTGTTTGGTACAAAACCTGAGCAGCTACCTTTATGTATCAATCTGAAACTACGCTGCCTTTTGTTTAACAGGGCTTCTGAGAGTAGTTTTGTAAGGTGGTGCAGAGCTATTTTTGGGCCTCTGACTATTCCACGTTTTGATTCTAGAGTCCTTGGGCCCCTCTCCTATTCATCTTCTGGCCCCCTTTAGTCCTTCTCCGGGCCCCGTAGCATTGCACGGCTGAGACCTTCCTCTCAGATGACCTGCCTTCCTGTTACAATTTCACTATCGTATTGGATCACCCGCCAGCAAACTGACTCAGTTTTCATCCGGTTTCAAACGGCTCCAAACACGCGAGGACAAGTTTGAAAATTTTAATAATTTGAAAGATCACAGCGTGAAAATATATTTTTCACGAGACAGCAAAAGCCCAAATAGAAAGCTAGTGAATGTATTAATATCATCAGTGTAACAGTATCCCACCGATATCCGAATCTAGAGGTTTTATCACTACAGCGTAGAGCTCAATATTGTCTGGCTTGAACTGCTAATGTGCAGTCATATAAAAGTATTGTATGTTACTCAAGAGGTTTTATGACTTGCAACTTTAGTGCTTTCATAAAACAATCTGTAAGCATGGGAAGGAGAGAGAGAGAGAGAGAGAGAGAGAGAGAGAGAGAGAGAGAGGGAGGGAGGGAGGGAGAGCAAATCTTGGCATCTTTGAACGTACTGACAGCGATAGCAAGTTTAACACCGCTGCTGTTTTGCATCCTAACAGGCCAAACACGAAGTAACCTTCGAAGACAGATTGACAGCCATTAGATTATCAGACTCGGATTATCAGAGAATCAGAGAGAAAGCAAATAACGACTTTCCTGTCCTGGCGTGTTTGATCGGCAGGCGACTGTTTTGGGGTTTCAGGTTTCCAAGTGTCTGAAAGTCCATGAGACAGTTTGAAGTCTTCTACGCGTGGGGGGGAGCTAATCTGCCCGAGAAAACAGCTGGGGGGGCAGACATACCAACCAAGAAAAACATTTTTTTTTCTACCGCTTAATAAGACAATAGCTTCACAGGTGTCCTGATGAAGTTCCTTCATTGTTTTAACTGATCTATGTATCCGGGGGGACAAGATTTGCGTTTACTGTGTGCTTTTTAATTATGAACTTCGTGGGATATAAATGAATAGAAATCTGTCTTTGTTTTCTTGTGTAGGAAAACTGACGTATTCTTGTAAATGTTACAGTCTTTAATTAAAATTGGCTAAAAACCATCCGTTCTAGTAGTTTTTACGGTTAAAAATAGTAAAAAGATCTATGTTTCGTAGCTTTTTACGACAAAACTGGTCAAAAGATTCGTGTCAGGTAGCTTTCATGGTGGATCTGATCTAAAGATCCGTCTCTCATAGTTTGTACGGTAAAACTAACCAAACAATCCTGTCCCGTAGCTTTTACAGTAAGACTGGTCAACTGGTCAGCCTTTCGGAGAGTCTCATATGGTAGGAGTAACTCCCGTCATTACCTCTCTTGTCGACCCAACTCTTGGGATCGCTGCTCGACACTTTGTATTGAGGACAAACTGCTTCCATAAAATTCAACAAAATGGTCCTACAAAGCGAAGCACTATAGGCAACATCACCGAAACGACTGTCTTTGGATGACAGGCAAAATTCTATGACAAAGACCCATAAAACACTAAACCTGCCAGCATCCTCTCCGGTGAGGAAAATAAAATTCTGGCTGGCTTTGCTGCCTCTCTGCTGTTTTACATTATGCTCGGAAACAGTTTTTGCTATCCAGTATTGCTCGTGGAAGATGTGGTGGCTATAGATCCATCATAAATCTTTTTATTTTATCTAATCTCCCTTGGTATCTCACTTTGGTGATCCTGTGTCATAAATTCATCTTAGTTTCTATGTATTAACTTCTTCTTCTTCTTCTTCTTCGTTCACTTCTACCACCAAAAACCGCACTGTGAACCTACTGAATTCACGCCTGTGGTCCTCATTAGGTCCCGTGGTCCCCTGTGTGGTCCAAAATAGACCACACGAGTTCCACGAAAGGACCACAAGGGGTTCAGAGTATCACAGTGCTTTAGCCTGTATTCTTGGTGGGTCTCGGAAGCGGGATTGCGTGACACTGTGGTTTTCATTGCACCAGTTTGGTCTAGGGTTGGACTTTCTCACCGGAAGACCTCGACGTGTTTGGAATATCAGTGCATCCCCGCTGGGTGAGAGGCGTTAGCCCACCCAGGCCAGAGTTGGACTTTCTCACCGGAAAACCTCGACGTGTTTTGAGATACCCGTGTATCACCGCCGGGTGAGAGGTGGTTGCCCATCCAGTCCAGTGTTGGACTTTCTCACCGGAAAACCTCAGCGTGATTAGGATACGCAGACATCCCCGCCGGGTGAGAGGTGGTTGCCTATCTAGACTTCCCTGGTCCAGTGTCTCCGACTTCAGCATTTTGCGGTCGTGGCCACTACCCTTCCTAGTTGTGACCAGGATGGAGCTTTCGTCCAGGAGGACGAATCCTCGCCACTAGTGACTTCTACCCCTGGGTTGAGCCGGTTTAGGCATTTCCCAGTATGGGCGTGTTTGGGACGGGACCGACCTCTAGGGCAGAGGTACTGTGACATGCATAGCCTTCAAGATTCACCCCTGGTATGAGCCGGTTTAGGCAAAATTCAGCAGTATGGGTGTTTATCAGGCGTTACCGACCTCTAGAGCGGAGGTGGCATGACATGTCTAGCCATCGAGTTCCACCCCTGGTGTGTGCCGGTTTAGGCATATTTCACCAGTGTAGGTGTATTTCGGACGTAGGCGGCCTCTAGAGCAGAGGCGCCGTGGTATAGCTCTCGTAGCGATACTACTGGACATACCAGGTTAAACTTCACTTTCCACCACCTTTTCCCATCGGCGCCGCACAGCAACCTTTATTTCCGCATTTACTTCCTTAACCGGGAGGAGCTTCACTCCACGCGCGGCATTTGAAAAGTCAAGCCAGCAGTGACTTAACCTTTGGGACAAGCCGGTTCATGCATTTCACCCGATATGACTGCACTCAGGACGTGGCCGACCTCCAGACCAGAGGTGCCGTGATTTGACTGTTTGCTTCGCTTTATTCTTTCAACCACCTTTTCCGCAGTGATGCTGCGCGGCAACCTCATTTGCAAATTTCTTCATTGGCCGGGAAGAGCACCGCTCCACACACGGCAGCTGAAGATCTCGCCAACAGCGGCAGATGAGCTACCAAACGTGACACTCATCTACCCTAAGTAACTGGTTTTCAGGCGCCAGATATTCGCCCTCGCCCCTTCTCCTGTCAGTTTAAACAGTTCTGCCACGGGAAGGCCAGGAGCTGGACTTGACTGCCAGAGGCTGTTTGTGGCGCGTTTGCAGTCCTTAGAACCTATGTATTAACTAAACTTTCTCTTTTTTTTTTAATATGTGTGTGTGTGTGTGTGTGCGCGCGTGTCATGTGACGTGTCCTTTCCAGAACCTTGTCTCTCTGCCGTCCTGAAAGAAAGTCTTGAGCGAGTTGACCAACATTTGACAGTGACATTGTCACATTTTCCATGATGTTCCGGATCACTAGCCAGGTCGCTCTTTTCCCTTTTGGCGGGCACTATTTTTTTTGTATATGTTTGTATAATCAGTGCTCGATTTAGTCATAAACTAAACACGCTACAGCTTATGGCCCTCACAGTCAGCAGGGGCCTTCTGGCGTAAATGTTCAACAAGTCAGTTCCAATCTTTATATAGCTTAGGACGTTACCAAGTCTAACCTTAGCTTAGGACGTTACCAAGCCTAACCTTAGCTTAGGACGTTACCAAGTCTAACCCTAGCTTAGGACGTTACCAAGTCTAACCTTAGCTTAGGACGTTACCAAGTCTAACCTTAGGTTAGGACGTTACCAAGTCTAACTCTAGCTTAGGGCGTTACCAAGTCTAACCATAGCTTAGGGCGTTACCAAGTCTAACCATAGCTTAGGGCGTTACCAAGTCTAACCCTAGCTTAGGGCGTTACCAAGTCTAACTCTAGCTTAGGGCGTTACCAAGTCTAACCCTAGCTTAGAGCGTTACCAAGTCTAACCCTAACTTAGGGCGTTACTAAGCCTAACCCTAGTTTAGGGCGCTTCTAAGCCTAACCCTAGTTTAGGGCGTTACCAAGTCTAACCATAGCTTAGGACGTTACTAAGCCTAACCCTAGCTTAGGACGTTACCAAGTCTAACCCCGGCATTATGTTAAATATTTCGTTACCTGACTCTCCATGGACAGGAATATTACTGTGCGTGTATCACTGCATCCTTGAGAAAGAATATTGCTCATTATCTTTCTGTTTAAAACTTGTAGCAAAATTTTTGCAAGGACTTTCAACGGGTCATGAGTTAAAATTCTTTTCGTTCGACATGCCGTTTCCAGAAGCTCGTAGCTAGTGGCTTTAGAATGTAGCCACAAGGCAGAAAGATGTATGCAGGACAATAGCTTAGATAAGACAAACCCTGGGTTTAGAGTATAAGAGTCCAACGTAGGGAAAATTGCAACCATAATAAAGGTATCGACCGAAATGAATGTGTTTTCACCTGTAGTTTTGTGTGACTCACACTGTTTTACGGTCAGTACTTTCCTTGTTAGAACAGGTAGAATATAAAAGTGCATCAGATATACATGTGGACGTATGTGTATGTTTATGTGCAGAGATCTTTATTATATGTGGGTATTTTGAAAGACTCACAGAAATATTTAACTGTGTCTTCGTTTTTTCTCATGTACCCAAAAATGTCCTGGGCACAGGTCATAGAGAGCGGTAAGCACCCAATGCATCGCCATAGGGACTGGACAGTTTCTCCTGTTTTAATGGGGGTCCTGTGTTTGATGAAAAGAGAATGGCTAATCAATAGGTTGGGGGAGGGGGGCAAAAATAGTTCTGCACTGTCTTCAGAATTCATCGCAAGCCTATCTGGGACAGCGGTAAAGATGAATGAGAGACAAGACGTCAGGTGTAGAGTGACAGTCTGACCATCAGTATCAGAACAATAATAAGACCTGGCCAAGATCTTGTCCCATCATCCTTTGATTATCAGTACCAGAACAATAAGACCTGGCCAAGATCTTGTCCTATCATCCTTTGATTATCAGTATCAGAACAATAAGACCTGGCCAAGATCTTGTCCCATCATCCTTTGATTATGAGTATCAGAACAATAAGACCTGGCCAAGATCTTGTCCCATCATCCTTTGATTATCAGTACCAGAAAAATAAGAATTGGTCAAGATCTTGTCCCATAATCCCTTGATTATCAACACCACAAAATCATACTTCGCTAAGATCTTTTTCTCATCTTCTCTTGATTCTTATATCTTATATCTTCCTGTGCCGTTAAACGTCACATAGGGCTGGCAAGGTAGTTCGCCAATTTTTCCTGTTTTCGGTGAGTCTTTCAACCTCATCAAGGGATTTTCTGCCTATTAATTTGGCCTCTCTTAACAATGTCCTCTTTAGAGTTTCACGCGGTCTGTCTTTTTTTTCTTCGGTCTGTTGTGTTCCACTCGATAGCTTGTTGTGGGATTCTCTGATCGTTTCTTCTCATCACGTGACCAACATACGTCCATCTCCTTTTCCTGATCACCCATGAGACTGGTTGTTGTTCAGTCATCTGTCTTATCTCTGCATTGTTCTTGAATTCGTTCCACTTGATGCCGAGTATTTTCCTTAAGCACTTGTTTTCAAAAGAGTCTAATGTCTTGTCTGTTTCTTTAGTTGTTTTCCAGCTTTCGCATGCATCCATGAGGGTGGATATTACATTTGAATTGAATAGTCTTAACTTGGTTTTGTGATTATAAATTTTGAATGCCACATGTTCTCAAGATTCTTGAAGATCGATGCTGCTTTTGTATTTCTAATTCTAACTTCCTTTCTGGTGTCACCATCCTGGTCTATGTAGCTGCCAAGGTATGCAAATTGATTGACTTCTTCAGTATATGTCCTTTCTACGTTTATTTTTCCATTTTGATTAAGGGGAAGTTTCATTATTTTTCTTTTGTCCTTGTTATTTTCAAGTCTTATTTTGCTAACCAGTGAAGACAGACTATCTGTTTTTTCTTGCACGGAGTTCACATTGTTACTAATAAGAGTTATGTCATCAGCAAAATCAAGATCTTCTAGTTGGGTCCCGTGTACCCAGTCAATACCTGTGTTACCTGTGCAGCATTTTTAAATTATAAAGTCTATTGCAATTCCAAAAAGCAAAGGAAACAGTATACATCTTTGTTTCACACCTGTTTCAATCTGGAACCCTACACTCATCTCTTCTTCTGTTTTGACTGCACAAACATATCCATTGTAGAAGTCCTTAAAGATGTTGACAATTTTAGAAGGTATTCCATAAAGACTTAAAATTCTCCACAATGAATCTCTGTGCTTGCTATCAAATGCCTTTTTAAACTCCATGAAGTTCAGTATTAATGGTTTCTGCATTTCAATATGTTCTTCAAGTATTATTCTTAGAGTAAATATCTGGTCGAGACAGATTCTCCCTTTTCGAAATCCTGCTTGTTCTTCTCTCATTGCGGTATGCACTATATCTTTAAGTTTATTCAAAATGACCTTGCAAAATACTTTTGGTACAACTGATATTAAGGTTACTCCTCTCCAACTGTTACAGTCCCTAAGGTTGCCTTTTTTTGTATTTTAACAATGATTCCTTTTTTCCATTGTGAATGGATCTTTTCTTCTTTCCAAATCTTATTACATTCTCTGTAGTTGTCTCATGTTGTCAATATTGATAGCTTTTAACATTTCGGGTGTTATTTCACCTTCACCTACAGCTTTGTTGTTAGCCATTGAATTCATTGCTGTTTCAATTTCATGCAATGTAATTTCATGTAAGTTGACATTTAGTTGTGGGGTTAAGTCGGTTTCTAGGTTTAACAATTCTTTTGGGTGTGGTCGATTAAGTATTTCTTGGAAGTGTTCAGCCCATCTTTGCTTTTGGTCTTTACTTGATGTTAATAGGGTTCCAGTTTTGCTAAGGATTGGTATTTCTTTAGATGTGATAGTACCTGTCAGCCTCTTTTGTATGTTATATAAAGTTTTGCTGTCTCCTGTTTTTGCTGCTTTTTCTGCCTCTTTCGCCGTATTGTCTATGTATTCTCTTTTATCCCTTATAGGTTAACTTTTTACTTTCTTGTCTATTTCTTTGTATGTTGCTTTCGCCAGATCTTTTCCAAGGTCTGTTTTTATATTCACCATGTCTAATTAGGCTGCTCATCTTTTATATATGTACTTCCACGTGTTTTCTGATATCCATGCATTTCTATTTGGTTTTTCAGTCCATCGCTTGGTTTTGCTGCTGTGATTATGACTGTGCTGTAAGAATTCCATAATTCATCTATATCTGTGTCCTCTACTTCACTGGGTGTTTTGGAATTCCCATGATTATCAGCACCAAAAAACAAAACAAAACAAAAAACAAAACAAACAAAAAAGAAAACAAAAATCATACCTGATCAAAATCTTGTTCCATCTACACTTGATTAATAGCACCAAACTATCAGAACTGGCCAAGATCTTTTCTTCTCATCTCTGCTTGATTATCAGCACACACACACACAAATTATACCTGATCAAGATCTTGCCAATTTTAGAAGGTATTCCATAAAGACTTAAAATTCTCCACAATGAATCTCTGTGCTTGCTATCAAATGCCTTTTTAAACTCCATGAAGTTCAGTATTAATGGTTTCTGCATTTCAATATGTTCTTCAAGTATTATTCTTAGAGTAAATATCTGGTCGAGACAGATTCTCCCTTTTCGAAATCCTGCTTGTTCTTCTCTCATTGCGGTATGCACTATATCTTTAAGTTTATTCAAAATGACCTTGCAAAATACTTTTGGTACAACTGATATTAAGGTTACTCCTCTCCAACTGTTACAGTCCCTAAGGTTGCCTTTTTTTGTATTTTAACAATGATTCCTTTTTTCCATTGTGAATGGATCTTTTCTTCTTTCCAAATCTTATTACATTCTCTGTAGTTGTCTCATGTTGTCAATATTGATAGCTTTTAACATTTCGGGTGTTATTTCACCTTCACCTACAGCTTTGTTGTTAGCCATTGAATTCATTGCTGTTTCAATTTCATGCAATGTAATTTCATGTAAGTTGACATTTAGTTGTGGGGTTAAGTCGGTTTCTAGGTTTAACAATTCTTTTGGGTGTGGTCGATTAAGTATTTCTTGGAAGTGTTCAGCCCATCTTTGCTTTTGGTCTTTACTTGATGTTAATAGGGTTCCAGTTTTGCTAAGGATTGGTATTTCTTTAGATGTGATAGTACCTGTCAGCCTCTTTTGTATGTTATATAAAGTTTTGCTGTCTCCTGTTTTTGCTGCTTTTTCTGCCTCTTTCGCCGTATTGTCTATGTATTCTCTTTTATCCCTTCTAGGTGAACTTTTTACTTTCTTGTCTATTTCTTTGTATGTTGCTTTCGCCAGATCTTTTCCAAGGTCTGTTTTTATATTCACCATGTCTAATTTGGCTGCTCATCTTTTATATATGTACTTCCACGTGTTTTCTGATATCCATGCATTTCTATTTGGTTTTTCAGTCCATCGCTTGGTTTTGCTGCTGTGATTATGGCTGTGCTGTAAGAATTCCATAATTCATCTATATCTGTGTCCTCTACTTCACTGGGTGTTTTGGAATTCCCATGATTATCAGCACCAAAAAACAAAACAAAACAAAAAACAAACAAACAAAAAAAGAAAACAAAAATCATACCTGATCAAAATCTTGTTCCATCTACACTTGATTAATAGCACCAAACTATCAGAACTGGCCAAGATCTTTTTCTTCTCATCTCTGCTTGATTATCAGCACACACACACACAAATTATACCTGATCAAGATCTTGCCAATCTACCCTTGATTATCACCACCAAACTACCAAACCTGGCCAAGATCTTTTTCTCATCTCTGCTTGATTATCAGCACACACACACACAAACACACACATACACAAATCATATCTGATCGAGATCTTGCCAATCTGCCTTTGATTATCACCACCAAACTACCAAGCCTGGCCAAGATCTTTTTCTCATCTCCCTCCGACATTCTGTGTTTAATCCAGGAAAAAGCACGAACGGTTTGAATTCCAGTTTGAATCCTCCCCCTGACTGAACAGAATATGGGAATATCCTTGGAATTAAATGTTGCAGGGGACATAACCACGCGAATTGAAACATGTTATATCGTATATACATTATCAAGACATTCCACATTAGGAGCGTTGTTACTTCTCTTGACATCTTCCAAGGATTTCGGAACATTCGGTTACTATTCGGGTTAGATTCTCCGCTTCTCACAGCACTGAGAGAAACAGAAAAAGAGCTATTGCAAGTTGATCCCCACCCCCTCCCGCCCCTCAATCCCAGCTCACCCCCTTTTTATTTGAAATCCACCACCTGTCCATAAATTGATACTACTGAAACAAACTTACTATTTCTGTAATCTGACTTCAGACCTCTGGCAAACATGAGACGTTGTTATCTGTCACTTCATGGGATTAATATTTCTTCAAAGAGGCAGGAGATCCTGTAGTTTCTGTTATTTGTTTCGCTCAAAATGTCTAAGAGGCCTATCTGCTACAGAAACCTCATAGGATTTACAGAATTCTCTACGTACACATGACTGTTACTGAAGTACCTTTTTTGTCATTTCCAACGCTTTTTTTTTTTCTTGTGGAAATATAGCCAACAGCCCGGGGTGTCACAGGTGGCCGATGGTGAACTCTAACATCTGCAGGCACAGGACATTCTTCTTCTTCTTCTTCTTCTTCTTCTTCTTCGTTCGCACTGTCTGTCTATATCTGCAGTCCTGTCTCTTGGATAAATTTCACTGTTTTTTGTAACTCATGTATGGAACCGTAGAGCTTATCTTCTTTAGTGGTTTCACTGGGCCAGTAATTATTTCTCAGTGTCTCGTAGTTGATGCAGTTCTGGAGGATATGTTCCACGGTTTGGGGCACCTGGGCACATGTACATAGATTAGTAGTACCAACCTTAAACTTTGTATACATATGACTTCGGAGTCGGCTGTGTCCTGTTCGGAGACGGAAGATGGTGACTTGTTCCTTTCTGTTTAGCATGTGATAGTCATCATGTGGTGGTGTTTGTGGCTTCCTGTAGGTTTTTATCATGCTTTTCTTCTGATTATAGGTGACTGGTATGTCTGGTTGCTCCATTTCAGTGCCCTCTTTGGCCAGATGGTCAGCTTTCTCATTGCCTGGTATCCCACAGTGGGAGGGAATCCACTGCAAAGTGACTCCATGTTGTAAGCCAATTTTTGACAAGGCATCCTTAAGGTCTGGTAGTTTGTTGCACTGAAGAGCCTCCAGTACTGATCTTGCATCTGTGAGAATTACTACAGGACATGTATCAATTCTGGAGTCTGATAGTTTTTCAACTGCAGCAATAATTGCCCTAACTTCTGCATCAAAGTTGTTGCAGTATTTACCAGTGGGTATGGAAATCTTGTCAATGGTGTTGTTTGGATATTCAATATATGCTCCTGCCCCACCATTTTTTATGGCATTATGTGCAGATCCATCTGTATACACACGTATCCAGGTGTCACATGGATATTTGTCATCTAGAACACTAAGTGTGGCTTGATCTTACAAGACTGCTCTGCATCTCACCATTCTGCACACCTTTCACTTCAGTCTGAATAGTTATTTGTGTATAATCTGCTTCTTTCCATGGTGTATGCTCTGGTACAGATGATAATGGAGGACTACAGTTGGAAGGTCAGGTATCAGCTTACGCATACGCTTGGCCTGATGAATGAAGCTGCTTCTTTTAAGCCGTCCTAATGCCAAGTTATTGAATCTCTCCTTCAGGGGATGGCTTACAGAGCTAAGGAATTTTTCTCCCATGGTCATGACCTTTGTGTCTCTACGTTCCTTTAGCGGTTGAACACCAACTATTTTCTGCATTTCTACTATTGGTGTGGACCTCATGGCACCTGTGATAATCCGTTGATTATCACCACCAAACTACCAAACCTGGCCAAGATCTTTTTCTCATCTCTGCTTGATTATCAGCACACACACACACAAACACACACATACACAAATCATATCTGATCGAGATCTTGCCAATCTGCCTTTGATTATCACCACCAAACTACCAAGCCTGGCCAAGATCTTTTTCTCATCTCCCTCCGACATTCTGTGTTTAATCCAGGAAAAAGCACGAACGGTTTGAATTCCAGTTTGAATCCTCCCCCTGACTGAACAGAATATGGGAATATCCTTGGAATTAAATGTTGCAGGGGACATAACCACGCGAATTGAAACATGTTATATCGTATATACATTATCAAGACATTCCACATTAGGAGCGTTGTTACTTCTCTTGACATCTTCCAAGGATTTCGGAACATTCGGTTACTATTCGGGTTAGATTCTCCGCTTCTCACAGCACTGAGAGAAACAGAAAAAGAGCTATTGCAAGTTGATCCCCACCCCCTCCCGCCCCTCAATCCCAGCTCACCCCCTTTTTATTTGAAATCCACCACCTGTCCATAAATTGATACTACTGAAACAAACTTACTATTTCTGTAATCTGACTTCAGACCTCTGGCAAACATGAGACGTTGTTATCTGTCACTTCATGGGATTAATATTTCTTCAAAGAGGCAGGAGATCCTGTAGTTTCTGTTATTTGTTTCGCTCAAAATGTCTAAGAGGCCTATCTGCTACAGAAACCTCATAGGATTTACAGAATTCTCTACGTACACATGACTGTTACTGAAGTACCTTTTTTGTCATTTCCAACGCTTTTTTTTTTCTTGTGGAAATATAGCCAACAGCCCGGGGTGTCACAGGTGGCCGATGGTGAACTCTAACATCTGCAGGCACAGGACATTCTTCTTCTTCTTCTTCTTCTTCTTCTTCTTCGTTCGCACTGTCTGTCTATATCTGCAGTCCTGTCTCTTGGATAAATTTCACTGTTTTTTGTAACTCATGTATGGAACCGTAGAGCTTATCTTCTTTAGTGGTTTCACTGGGCCAGTAATTATTTCTCAGTGTCTCGTAGTTGATGCAGTTCTGGAGGATATGTTCCACGGTTTGGGGCACCTGGGCACATGTACATAGATTAGTAGTACCAACCTTAAACTTTGTATACATATGACTTCGGAGTCGGCTGTCCTGTTCGGAGACGGAAGATGGTGACTTGTTCCTTTCTGTTTAGCATGTGATAGTCATCATGTGGTGGTGTTTGTGGCTTCCTGTAGGTTTTTATCATGCTTTTCTTCTGATTATAGGTGACTGGTATGTCTGGTTGCTCCATTTCAGTGCCCTCTTTGGCCAGATGGTCAGCTTTCTCATTGCCTGGTATCCCACAGTGGGAGGGAATCCACTGCAAAGTGACTCCATGTTGTAAGCCAATTTTTGACAAGGCATCCTTAAGGTCTGGTAGTTTGTTGCACTGAAGAGCCTCCAGTACTGATCTTGCATCTGTGAGAATTACTACAGGACATGTATCAATTCTGGAGTCTGATAGTTTTTCAACTGCAGCAATAATTGCCCTAACTTCTGCATCAAAGTTGTTGCAGTATTTACCAGTGGGTATGGAAATCTTGTCAATGGTGTTGTTTGGATATTCAATATATGCTCCTGCCCCACCATTTTTTATGGCATTATGTGCAGATCCATCTGTATACACACGTATCCAGGTGTCACATGGATATTTGTCATCTAGAACACTAAGTGTGGCTATTGATCTTACAAGACTGCTCTGCATCTCACCATTCTGCACACCTTTCACTTCAGTCTGAATAGTTATTTGTGTATAATCTGCTTCTTTCCATGGTGTATGCTCTGGTACAGATGATAATGGAGGACTACAGTTGGAAGGTCAGGTATCAGCTTACGCATACGCTTGGCCTGATGAATGAAGCTGCTTCTTTTAAGCCGTCCTAATGCCAAGTTATTGAATCTCTCCTTCAGGGGATGGCTTACAGAGCTAAGGAATTTTTCTCCCATGGTCATGACCTTTGTGTCTCTACGTTCCTTTAGCGGTTGAACACCAACTATTTTCTGCATTTCTACTATTGGTGTGGACCTCATGGCACCTGTGATAATCCGTAGTGACTGATTTTGAACTTTGTCTAGATTATGCAGCGTAGTGTTTGATGCTGTGCACCAAGATGTTGAGCCATATTCTAAATGTGGTAGAATACTTTGCTGATATACGTTCTTGAGGATTCTTTCATTAGCTCCCCATGTAGTCCCACTCAATTTTCTTAATATGGCTAGTTTTCTTCTGGCTTTTGCTTCTGCACTGTTGATGTGTTGCTTCCAAGTCAGTTTTGAGTCAAGAGTCACTCCTAAGTAAGTGGGTCTGTTGTCCATCCTTAAGGGTATTTCATTTACAAAGATCGTACCTGCTTTCTGTTTAGATGAGAGGGTGAACAGAGTGGTACTTGATTTCTCTGTGTTGATACTTACACACCATTTGTTTGTCCATGATGTCAAGATGTCTGCTGCTCTTTGGAGTCTCTGTGTAGCAACTGTCGCATATTCATCTGTACACCACATGACCAGATCATCTGCATACAGTGCTGCTTTGATTCCATAGGGAAGTTCCTTGACCAGGTCATTAATGAATACAAGGAATAGTGTAGGCGAAAGGACTCCTCCTTGTGGTACACCGTGTCGCAGAAGTACTTTCTGGCTTTTGTGTCCATCCATTACTACTCTAGCTCTTCTATTGTGTAAATAGGACTTTATCCAGTTGTACAGTCTTCCATTCACATTGCAGTTTCTTAGTTTCCACAACAGACCTTTTTTCCATACTTTATCAAAGGCTTTCTTCAGGTCTATCCACGCTGCTAGTACAAGGTTTTTCTCTTGGAATGTATCCTCAATCTCTTGAGAGAGATAGGTCACTTGATCTTCCGTACTGTAGTACTGCCTAAATCCTGCTTGTTGTGGAACGAGAAGGTTTTCACTTTCTATGTACCATTTTAGCCTCAGGTCAATGATGCGTTCCATCGTTTTGCATAGGCAGCTAGTGAGACTGATTGGCCTGTAGCTGGAGGCAGTATCACTGTTTTTCCCTGGTTTTAGCAGTGGTACCATGCTTGCTTCCTCCAGATTTGAGGTAACTTACCTGTGCTCCAGCACATATTGAAAATATCCAACAGCTTTCCCATTGCTGCCATTCCCAGGTTCTTGATCATTTCATTGGACACTCCATCTGGTCCTGGTGATTTCCTTGGTTTCAGTTTACTAACTGCTAGGTCTAACTCACTGCGTGTGATTGGTGCATCCATGACCTCCACTTTTCTGACTTGTTCCTCCTCTTTCTGTGGCTCGATGCGCACTGTACGCTCCTTCTCTGGATGGATATCAATGTTGCAGTCCTGTGCAAACATGCGAGCAAAGTGATTGCTACCTGCTTACCTGTAAGAGTTTTCCCATCCTCTATTAGTGTAATCTTTATACTTCTTCCAGTACTCTCATCATTTAACTGTTTGATTAGTTTCCACAGTTTCCTTCCATCCTTTTCAAAGTTTAGAGACTCTGTTTTCTCTCTCCAACTTTCCCGTCTGGCTTGCAGCTTTGCTCTCTGAAATTTGGCCTTAGAATGTTGGTAATTATTGTGGTGTTCTTGGCATGGTCTATTTTCTGCTTGCTTTCGAGCTGCTTCCACGTCATCATGGAGTTTTCCCAGCTCACTAGACCAGTATGGTTTATAGTCCCTGCGAGCTCCTCTGGGAATGGTTTCACGAGCGGCCTGAAGGATACAAGCATTGAACTCCTTCACTATGCTGTTAATATCCTTACCTTCTATGGACAGCTGTCCCACCAGGATACCTGTACGATGTCTGTACATTGTCCAGTTTGCTTTTTTATAGTTCCATCTGGGGAGAGGGTTACTGGTGTTAAGGAGTTCATTTTCTATTGTCAGGAAGACTGGTCGATGGTCGCTACCTCCAAGTTGTTTTCCAACTTCACGTGTAATGTTCCACTTCAGATCTGGAGAGTGGAATGCCAGATCTGGTGTTGATTTTGTATGCCAAGCCCTTGAGTAAAATGTTGGGGCATCCATTGGCTGGTTGATCAGGAGAAGTCCATTATCATCCTGCCAGCTCTCAACTTCCTCTCCTCTCTTGTCTATGTGGTCATAGCCCCAGCTCTGGGAATGACTGTTAAAATCACCACAGACCATCAGTCTCTCTTTGTGTGGGATTGTTCCTAAAGCAAGTGGGCGGTCATTAGGACAGTAATAGTTAAGGAGGTGGAAATCTGTATTACTACTTTTTAGATGGATCATCTGGTATTCGGCTCCTTCCATGTACACTCCCACCTGACATGCGCTGATGTTATTCTTAACAAGTGTGAGTACTCCTCCTTTTCTTCTGTCCTGTCGGTCTGATCTAAAACACTGGTAGCCTCTGATTTTAAAGGCGGCATCTTTGGTTAGGTGTGTCTCCTGTATGCAGCATATACTTACCTGCTCTGCAAAAAGTATGTTCTCTAGTTCAACCTTTTTGCTATAGCCATCTCTAACACTGCTGACACCCTCAGCATTCCACTGCATTATTTTAAGTTCTTGCTTTTTGGCTGTTTTCTTCTGTTGTATTTTTTGGCCAGTAGCTCTACTCTCATGTCTCCTGACTCCACAAGACGAACTGAGAGGACCTCCAGTAGCATTGGGTGGACCCTTTCGAGGCAGGGGGCCCGGCACTGCACCTGCCTGGTTAGTCTTCACAGGGCGAGCACCATGTTTGAAAACTGTAGATATAGACATTTCATTAGCGATAATGCGTGTTACCCTGATTTTTGCGATGCGCCTTTTGGCTGGGTAACTCCGACTTCAGCACCTTTCCTTGCTAGGGCAGACTGTGGTCTTGCTCGGACTGCCATGAAGACAGTGTGGCTGGCCTGGCCAAAACTTTGTTTTCCAGCCTCTGGTGGCTGTACTTAAACCCCTTCTCCATGTCAGATGGTTTGAGACAGTTCCACAAAGACACTCTGACTCTGAGATGAGGAATCTGATGAGTGCTTCAACGATATCCATTCCCCGCCACCTATAGTCTACTGGCTCTGTTTTGTTCACATCATTCTGATAGCCATTGTTGTAAAGACCCATAGGCTTGTCACGTCCTGGATTCATTGGTTTCACACCAGACTTCCCTCATCCCCGCCAGAGATCTCCATGTCCCCATCCGTCCACCAACCTGACATTACATTTTGCAAAAATAACAATTACAATTACAATTAGTGTTGATTGCTACAAGTTTCTGGGCTACAGAGGTAGGTCAGAGTTTTTAAGCAAACAGATCTATGTTCCCTGTCTCACAAACACTGTGTTAAGATAAGTGTGCTCTTAACACAGTTGTTCCCAGGGGAGCACAGGACATGACGTTGATGACCTGGGATACACATCGGAGTGCCTTTAGTTTGCTCATTTTATGGACGCGGATACGCTGTCCGATTGGACAATCAGCGACCCATAGCTGACATGCTAGCGTCATGGTTGGCGAACCATAGCCGATCAAGACCCTATCCCACCTCTCCGTTGACACACACAATATGATAGACATAGCCTGGCCAATGGGACAGGACTGGTCATAGCCCTCTCTCTCCCCCCCCCCCCCTATGGTGGTGGAGTCTACTAAAGAAGTATTGCAAAGCCGCTGTCCTGTAGCTGCATTCAGGAACTGAATAAATAGCCGTCGTACCCGCTCTCAATCCGACACGATATTGTGCCACAACATCTCCACCGTATCGGCTGGAAAGCAAATCCCCGAAATCTTTGACCATTCTGACCCAAAAGACAAAAACGATGACGGATACAACAATTCAAGACGTTTCTGCTCAGGAACAATACATCTTGTAACACAAGGAGATCCTTAGTTTTATATTTTTAAATGTCTTATTATTTCTTTCAATATACGATGAATAACAGGGAAATGCAGAGAATTTAATGTGAATCTATAATTTTCTTGTATAGACTACTCAAAAATATTGATTGTATACAACACCATTAACTTTGGGATATAATAGGGAAAATGGGATTTCCAACGCATTTGACACAATTAACATCACTGCTATATCTAGACTAACAGGCAGCAGTAAGAATAAATGGTGAAACAAGAATTAGGTTTGACGTAAAACAAGGGGTCCGTCATGTGTGCATATTGTCGCCTTACTTATTTAACTTCTATACTGAAAATATAATGAAGAATGTTAGAGAAGACATAGACAAAGAATATTACGATGTCATTAAAATATGAGGTTATGAAATACCAGAAATTAGATATGCTGATGACACAGTGTTACTGTACTCAACACAAAAAGGAATGGAAAAACTAATTATGTCAGTCTGTAAGAATAGTGAGAGCAAAATCTCTATCTTAATGTGAAGAAAACTAAATTGATAACAACTGACAAAACAAATAAGGCAGCTGATATATGTATCAATGAGGAAAAATTAGAAGAAATGGAGAGTTTTGAATATCTTGGATCATTACTAACTAATAACGGAGATACAATGAGGGAAATTAAAAGGAGGACATCTATCGCTCTTCAGAAAGTAAAACAACTAAAGGATCTGTGGAGAGGAACAGATAGAACTACAAAAATGTTATTTTTAAGGGCATGCATCTTTCCCAATCGCTCCATATGCTTGTGAGACCAGGGCACTTAACAAAACAGCTGAGAAACACATAAATGCCTTTAAATGTAAATACTACAGAAGAGTTCTTCAAATATCATGGACATGGATATATATATATATATATATATATATATATAATTATATCCTTATTGCAAGAACATATATATATATATATATATATCCTTACTGCAAGAACTTAATATTGAAGAAGTTTGGCTACTAAGGAAGATTAAAAAGAGAAAACTGAAGTATTTTGGACATGCAAGGTCGGACAATTAAGTAATGAGACTGATTTTATTATGGCCAAGACAAAAGTGCCACCTATGAAGCAAAGCGTGGAATCCAAAGAGGCAACCTTCATCTATGTTCTGGCAACTTTTCATCGCCGCCCGCTTAGCAGACGACAAACAAGCCACCATTTTGATGACCTAGTTAGAGGTGCATTGTCACGTAATCAGCATGGAGCAAAAAGCTACATTAAATTTTGTTTAAAACTCGGGAAAACGTGCCATTGAAATAACTGAATTAATCCGAGAAGTTTATGGGGATAATTGTTTATTTCGTGCACAGATATTCTAGTGGTATTCATGATTCAAAAGTGGTGTGGAAACGATTACAAATGCAACTAGACATGGACGCCTAATTTCTGTTCGTAATGAGGTACTAATTGCAAAAGTCACATAACGGATACAAGAAGACCATTGTTTGACTGTGAAGATGATGGAAGTTGAATTTAGTGTTAACCGAGAGACCATTAGTAAAATTTTAGTGCAAGATTTGGGCAAGAAAAAAAAGTTGTTTGCCGGTTTGTACCGTTGTCTGATGACCAAAAACATCACCGCATTGAGTGCACAAAAGACATAATCAAAAGTGCCTCAGAAATAAATATTTCTTAAATGTGCTTGTTGCAGAAGATGAAATTGATTCTCCGCTGTGATCCCGTAGTTAAACGCCAAAGTGCTTAGTGGAAGTCATCATCATCACCAAAAGAAAAAAAATTCGTCTTCAAAAGTCGAAAGTGAAGACAATGTTGGTGTGCTTCTACGACAGGAAAGGAGTTATTCACAAAGAATTTATTCCAGAGGGACAGACTGTCACTGCCAAAGTTTATTTAAGTATTTTGAAAAGCCTATTGAAAAGGATTCTCCGAGTCCGACCCGAGTATTCAACACCTGGCAGTTTTTTTCTTCTTCATGATAATGCACCGGCTCACCGGGCGGTAGTTGTACAGGAATTTTTGGCCCCAAGACAAGTGTGCGTACTCAGCCATCCACCCTGTTCCCCAGATTTGTCTCCTTGCGATTATTTTCTATTCCTAAAATTAAAGTTACCTTTGAAAGGACGCTTCTTTGACGATACTGATGACATCCAAAGGGCCATAACATCGAGTTAAGGGCCATAGCAACAGAAGAACTGCAGATGTCGTTCCAGTGTTTGTTAGATCGTGCCACTCGTTGTATCAATGCACAAGGGGCTTACTTTGAATAAAATACAGGTTATATCTTCAACTATTGTTTATTTTATTTTTACGTAGTTAGTCTCATTACTTAATTGTCGTACCTTGTATTAAACGTCATGATAATTTGGAGAAGACATTCTTGGAAGGATACATAATGGGGAAAGAGAAAGGGAGGAAAACCAGGGCGAAGATGGCTGCAAGACATCGTTGATGACCTGCGAATGGATGCATCAGCAGCAGGGCATCTTACTTACAACCAGACGCCTACAGGAGAGCTGTTAGAGAAGCAAAATTCCGCAAAAGACATGCACATGACTGACTGACTGACTGTTTCTGCATTTTAACCCAACGTTCATCCATTCACCGTTGAATGGAGTCAATTCTCATTTCCCAGAATTATGAGGAAACATTAATCCTCGCTTGTATGATCTGTAGTAGTCAGCCCCATCTACTCTTTCTCTCATATTAGGTTACACACATACACATACACTGCTGGCGAGATTCTTCGGCTGCTGCGCGTGGGGTGAAACTCCTCCGAGCCAATGAAGAAAATGCGAAAATGCAATTAGGCTTGCCGTGTGGCGCATTGTGAAAAGGTCATGGAAAGGAAAAATAAAGTTTAATCGGTATGTCCAGTAGTTTCTCGACGAAAGCTACTCATATCACAGCACCTCTGCTCTAGAGGTCGAACACGTCCTAAATACACCCATACTGTCAGCCGCGCAGAGCCGAGCCTAGCTGCACAGCGCGGGCTGCTGCCATTGCGCATGCCGACCGTTCTTTTGGCGAAAAAGCGCTCTCGAGTTCCGTGCGTGGGGAGACAGGCTTTCGCTCCCTTCCCGGACGGCGAGAGTTAAGGTGTTTCGATGCAGAAGCGAGTGGTTTGTCCGTCGAGCGAAGCATATAAACGGCTAGCCAGCCAGGTTCGTGCTAACGGTGTAGTACATTTTTGTCGACCGATGGTCTCGAAATTGGCCCATCTATCGCAAAGAGTATCGGGTCTGCAGTATGTAACGTGTGTTGTTTGTGGGTGGCCAGGCTTTCTTCTCGCTCGTTAGAGCAGAGAGAGCCGCCCCCGCCGGTTAAAGGAAATGAAACGCCGCCGGGGTCGAAAGGGATTCGCTCTGAGCAGAGCGCTGTCTCCCTTGCCTCTCGTCGGTCTGTCGGCAGATATCCGACAAAGGTTCGGTGAAGAAAGCTATCTTGTTGATCCTGCCAGTAGTCCTATGCTTGTCTCAAAGATTAAGCCATGCATGTCTAAGTTCACACTGTCTCACGGTGAAACTGCGAATAGCTCATTAAATCAGTCGAGGTTCCTTAGATGATACGATCCTACTTGGATAACTGTGGCAATTCTAGAGCTAATACATGCTTACCAAGCTCCGACCCTTTTGGAAAGAGCGCTTTTATTAGTTCAAAACTCCGCTGTTGGCGAGATTCTTCAGCTGTCGTGCGTGGAGCGGTGCTCTTCCCGGCCAATGAAGAAAGGTGCAGATGGGGTTACCGCGCAGCACCACTGTGGAAAAAATGGTAGAAATGATAAAGCGAAGCAAACAGTCAGATCATGGCACCCCTGATCTGGAGGTCGGCCACGTCCTGAGTGCAGTCATATCGGGTGAAAATCATGAACTGGCTTGTCACAGAGGTTAAGACACTGCTGGCGAGACTCTTCGAATGCCGCGCGTGGAGTGAAGCTCCTCCCGGTCAAGGAAGAAAATGCTGAAAAGAAATAAAGGTTGCTGTGTGGCGCCGACGTGAAAAGGTGAAGGAAAGGATAAAATGAAATTTAATCCGTATGTCCAGTAGTATCGCTGCGAGAGCTACACATACCATGGCACCTCTGCTCTACAGGCCGGCCACGTCCGAAATACACCTACACTGGTGAAATATGCCTAAACTGGCACACACCAGGGGTGAAACTTGATGGCTAGACATGTCATGCCACCTCCGCTCTAGAGGTCGGTCACGTCCCAAACACGCCCATACTGGGTTAATATGTCTAAACCGGCTCAACCCAGGGGTGGAAGTCACTAGTGGCGAGGATTCGTCCTCCTGGACAAAAGCTCCATCCTGGTCACAACTAGGAAGGGTAGCGGCCACGACCACAAAATGCTGAAGTCGGAGACACTGGACCAGGGCAGTCAGATAGGCAACCACCTCTCACCCGGCGGGGATGTTTGCGTATCCTAATCACGCTGAGGTTTTCCGGTGAGAAAGTCCAACACTGGGCTGGATGGGCAACCACCTCTCACCCGGCAGTGATACACGGGTATCTCAAAGCACGTCGAGATTTTCTGGTGAGAAAGTCCAACTTTGGCCTGGGTGGGCTACCACCTCTCACCAAGCGGGGATATACTGATATCCAAAACACGTGGAGGTCTTCCGGTGAGAAAGTCCAACTCTAGACTAAACTGGTGCAATGAAAACCACGGTGTCACGCAATTCAGTAGGATCATAGGGCAGTCTTGGTGGTAGAAGCGAAAGAAGAAGAAGACGGGTATCTCAAAACACGTCGAGGTTTTCCGGTGAGAAGGTCCAATTCTGGCCTGGGTTGGCTACCACCTCTCACCCAGCGGAGATGCACTGATATCCTAAACACGTCGAGGTCTTCCGGTGAGAAAGTCCAACTCTAGACTAAACTGGTGCAACGAAAACCACGGTGTCACGCAATCCGCTTCAGAAACCCACCAAGAATACAGGCTAAAGCCCTGCGATACTCTGAACCTCTTGTGGTCCTCTCGGGGATCTCGTGTGGTCCTTTCGGGGACCACACAGGAGACCACGGGACCTAACGAGGACCACAGGCGTAAATTCTGTAGGATCACAGTGCGGTCTTGGTGGTAGAAGCGAACGAAGAAGAAGAAGAAGAAGACACCCATACTAGTGACATATGCCTAAACCGGCTTACACCAGGGTTGAAACTTGATGGCTACGCATGTCACAGTACCTCTGCTCTAGAGGTCGGTCATGTCCGATATATACCCATACTGGTGAAATATGCCTAAACCGGCTTACACCAGGGGTGAAACTCGATGGCTACGCATGTCACGGTACCTTTGCTCTAGAGGTCGGGCACGTCCTAAACACACCCATACTGAGATAATATGCCTAAACCGGCTCAACCCAGAGGTGGAAGTCACTAGTGGCGAGGATTCGTCCTCCTGGACAAAAGCTCCGTCCTGGTTACAACTAGGAAGGGTAGCGGTCACGACTACAAAATGCTGAAGTCGGAGACACTGGACCAGGGAAGTCTAGATAAGGAACCACCTCTCACCCGACGGCGATACATGCGTATCCTAACCACGCTGAGCTTTTCCGGTGAGAAAGTCCAACACTGGGCTGGACTGACAACCATCCGGCGGGGATATACTGATATCCAAAACACGTCGAGGTTTTCCGGTGAGAAAGTCCAACTCTAGACTAAACTGGTGCAACGAAAACCACGGTGTCACGCAATCCCGCTTCTGAGATCCACCGAGAATACAGGCTCAAGCCCTGCGATACTCTGAACCTCTGGGATCACAGGAGGACCACAGGAGTAAATTCAGTAGGATCACGGGGCGGTCTTGGTGGCAGAAGCGAAAGAAGAAGAGGAAGGTCACACAAGCGTACAGCAGCCATATATATATATATATATATATATATATATGATGTCATATGTCATCTCTTTAACGTTATCCAGTCCGGTCTCTTGTGTAAAGTTCTCGAGTGCGCCCATTGAATCTTCGAAAACTGGCGACTGCTTTCACGAAAACGCAGAGTTCACCTTCCATTCTGCGTGTCTTCTCACGAAGTTTGTGTCAAAAGAGTGACATTACGAAAGGACTGACATAAAAATCACAACGAAGGAATGACATAAATATCTCACTGAAGAAGTGACAGTTAGATATATTTAGTAAAAGATATTTCAAAGTATAAATTTTTAAAAATCGTTTTATATCCCGACCTGTGCACTGGTCTTTTATAAACTCCTCGATCGTTGAAACTATAATATAATGAACTAAAATATAATGAGCTAAAATATAATGAAATAAAGTATAATGAAACTTAAGCCATGGCGGCGACTGGTATGCTTTTTTGTATGTTATCACACAGATGAAACTAATGTGTCAGTAATCATCTAATTTGTAGATTATCACAAAATTTATCACCCCTTCCTTATTATTTGTTTATATTTGTGTCACGCAATTGAAAATTCTTCTCTTGTTTTTCCTTTTCTGGATATATCACTCCTTTTATACGGGTCTCCATCTTTAGTTTACTCCTTTTTTAATGTCACTCTTTCGTCGTACACTCCTTTGATGTGATACTCTTTTAATGTGTTCACTGATATGCCAGTTCTTCGATATGTCACTTAATTGTGCGTCACTCCTTTGATATGCCACTCCTTCGTTATGTCACTCCTTAGATATGTCACCCCTTCGTTATGTCACTCCTTTGATGTTACTCCTTTCATATGTTACTCCTTCGTTATGTCACTCCTTTGATGTTACTCCTTTCATATGTTACTCCTTCGTTATGTCACTCCTTTGATGTTACTCCTTTCATATGTTACTCCTTCGTTATGTCACTCCTTTGATGTTACTCCTTTCATATGTTACTCCTTCGTTATGTCACTCCTTTGATGTTACTCCTTTCATATGTTACTCCTTCGTTATGTCACTCCTTTGATGTTACTTCTTTCATATGTTACTCCTTCGTTATGTCACTCATTTAAAATGTTATTTCTTCGCTTACTTCTCTCATATGACATGTCACTCATTCACTATGTCATGTTGCGTCATTCCTTTGATATATCACTCCAATTATATGTCACTTCGTTATGCATTTCTTTGACATATCACTCCTATAGCATACCGTTCCTTCGTTATGTCACTCATTTGATATGTCACCACTTTGAAACGCTTTCATTCCCGTAGTTGTTTGATCTCGTTGCTTTTAAGTGAAATCGTTTACCGTAAAGACTCATCATTCATTTGCATGTCCCTGTAGGCTTCTCGCTTATGAGCAAGATGGCCTGGTGAGCAAGATGGCCTGGTGAGCAGATGGCCTGGTGCTGATGCATCCATGTGCAGATCATCAACGATGTCTTGCAGCCATTTTCTTCGCCTTGGTCTTCCTCTCTTTCTTTTTTCCATTAAGTACCATTCCAAGACGGTCTTCTCTAGATTATCATGATGTATAATGTGTCCAAAATATTTAAGTTCTCTTTGTTTAATCTTCTTTACTAGCCAGCCGTCAGCCGTCTTCATTATTAAGTTCTTGTAGTATGGATATATTTGTTCTTTTTTTGTCCATGATATTTGAAGAACTCTTTTGTAGCATTTACACTCAAAGGCATTTATGTGTTTCTCAACTGTTTTGTTAAGTGTCCAGGTCTCACAGGCATATGCTGCGATGGGAAAGATGCATGCCCTTAAAAATCTTATTTTTGTAGTTCTATCTGTTCCTCTCCACAGCTTCTTTAGTTGTTTTACTTTCTGAACAGGATAGATGTCCTCCTTTTAATTCCCCTCATTGTATCTCCATTATTAGTTAGTAGTGATCCAAGATATTCAAAACTCTCCACTTCTTCCAATTTTTTTCTCCTTGATACATACTTCAGCTGCCTTGTTTGTTTTGTCAGTTGTCATCAGTTTAGTTTTCTTTTCATTAAGATATAGGTTTTGCTCTTGCTGTTCTTACAAATTGACATAATTAGTTTTTCCATTCCTTTTTGTGTTGTGGACAGTAATACTGTGTCATCAGCATATCTAATCTCGGGTATTTCATAACCTCCAATTGTTATGGCATCGTAATATTCTTTGTCCACATCTTCTCTAACATTCCTCATTACATTTTCAGTATACAAGTTAAATAAGTACGGCGACAATATGCACCCCTGATGGACCCCTTGTTTTATGTCAAACCAAGTTGTTGTTTCACCATTTACTATTACTGCTGCATGTTGGTCTAGATACAGCAGTGATGTTAATTGTATCAAATGTGTTGGAAATCCCATTTTTTCCATTATTTCCCAAAGTTTCTGGTGTTGTACACAATCAAATGCCTTTGAATAGTCTATAAAAGATGAATATTGATTCACATTAAATTGTCTGTATTTCTCTATTATTAATTTTATATTGAATATATGATCGATCTCTTGATCCTCTTCCTTGCCCGAAACTAACTTGGACCATACTGACTTCTTCTTCTATTTTCTTTCGAAGTCTACACATTACGATTTTTAACAGAATATTACTAGCATGACTAATCAGGCCAACAGTTCTGTAGTTTGTGCATAATTTCAAGTTACCCCTTTTTTTTGGCAGTGGTATGAATACAGTTCTTTTCCAATCTTTTGGCCAAATACCTGAATGCCATATCTTTTTACATAGTGCATGATAGATTGTTGCACATTCCTTTCCTCCTGCTTTAACAAGTTCAGCCGTTATCTCATCACATCCTGGTGATTTTCAGATTCTCTATTGTCCATAAAACTTCTTCTATTCTTGTTTCGGGTTCTTTCTCCTCCAATAATAATTCACACTGTTGATTTCCGCTTTCACAGTCGGTTGTTTCATACATTCCTTTGCAATATTCCTTCCATCTTTCTAGAATTTCCTCTGTCTCTGTCAAGGTATTCCCCATCTCATCACAAATTACATTTAGCTTAGGTGTGGCATTTCTCGTCAATGTCTTCATTTCTTTAAACATTTCACTATCTCTTCCACACTTATGATGTCCTTCTTATTCTTTAACAACAATCTTGTATGTATTGTTTTTTATCCTTTCTTATGTTTCTTCGTACTTCTTTTGTGAAATATTTATATTCCTCTTTGTTGTTGTTTGTCACTTTCTATTGCGTCTTCATTTCTCTCCGTTGTTTATCAGGTATAGTGTGCCTGCTATAATCCATCCATTCTTTTGTGTTTTCTTTACTGGAACCACGTCTTTAGCTGTTGTTATTAAGATATCTCTGGCCTGCGTAACCAATTCATCTGGTGTCATCTCCTCCTGTACAGCCATCAGGATTTCGAAACGGTTCTTCACTTCTATACCGTATTGTTCTGGTATTTTTGTTTTTTGTAAGATCAAAGCGGAGTGGTCTTGATCTCGTAACTGTCTTTTTTCTTTATCTTCATGTCTGCTATTAATAACTCATGGTCCGTGTCACAATCAGCACCTGGTAAAGTTTTTGCTGATGTTATACTTGACCTCCACCTTCTTTGCACTAAAATGTAATCTGTTTGATTCTTGGTTTTCCCATCAGGTGATGTCCATGTGTAAAGTCTTCTTGGATGTTGTTTAAAAAGTGTGTTAGCGATCATTAGCTCATTTTCCATGCACAACGCTATTAGTTTGTCACCTGCCTCATTTCTGTGTCCTGTGCTAAATTTCCCTACAACATGTCCTTCATCTTCTGTTCTTTCTGTACCAATCTTTGCATTAAAATCCCCCATTATTAATACAATATCATTTTTCCGTACCTGGTCTATCGATGTTTGCAGTGTGTTATAAAAGACTTCTACTTCCTCTTCTTCTTCTGCTGATGATGTAGGTGCATATATCTGGATGATTGTTACATTTCTAAGTGTGCCCTTAAGTCTGATTGTAAGGATTTTGTCATTTACTGGATTGTAACCCAGTAATGCTTTTGATGTTTATTTGTCCAAGTAAAAAGCTACTTCATTCTTTCCTCCTACTTCTCCACCAGAGTATATAAAGATATTATCTTTCTCGCTCATGAAGTGTCCTGATCCTTTCTATAGATGTTCGCAGATTCCCAAAATGTATATCCCCGTTCTTTTCATCTCGTCACTTATTATTGGTACTTTCCCTCATACATACTTCTTACACTCCATGTTCCTACTCTTATTTTTCTTTTTAGTTTGATGCAGTTTTCCTTGGTAACACCGTCAGGATTTTGTCCGTCATCACAATTACTAGTACTGACCTCTGTCTCACACTCTTCCCCAGTGTTAAAATAGATCTATCTGGCCTGGGGGACTCACCGCCAGATCTTTTTCCTATTTGACTTTCCATGATTGCTGTTTGTTTTTCTTGGTATGTTTCCAGAAGTTAGTTTACCATTGCTTTCCTTCCGGGCAGTGACTGTACTAGTCATTGATCATAGCCATTGTCCCTACATTGAGATCATCTGCCTACCATCATAGAATGGTGGCCATAACCAACATTATCTGTCGGCTGCTCTCCCGTTCCACCCACCACCTGCTCCCATGGCTTCACGTCACCTTGATCGCGGGGCTATATGGGTTATACACTTGCCCAAGGTTGTCCTGTAAACTGACGGAGGTAAAGAGGCGTCTTCTCCTTTGATAGGGGATGCACCTACCTCGCTAAAGAATCAGGTTAAGATTATCTAAAAAGTAACGTGATTTAAGAAGTCTGTACATTGTTAGAAAGTAACAACAAGGCAAACTTCAAACTCCAGTCATTGCGGTTCGAAGTTAATGGACTTTTTAACAGGGCCACTTTCCGTTAGGCTGAGACATATGCTCGTGCACTATTTGCCCTTGATGTGAACGGGAGTTCCTTAGTATGCGGAAGTTTTAACGAAGGGAGTTAACTGTGTAAATCACAGCAGATGAGAAATGTGTGTGATTATCTCCCTTATTCGGCTACATGTGCTGCAGTTCAGTAACCTCAGGGACCACAATTGTTTGTGGTAAGAATGAACTGCTCAAGATGTACCTCCAGGAGTTCTCTTGACTGTCTGATTCGTTTCTGCCGGAACTGTTTAAAGTTTGCCTATACTGAACGCAGAGTGGAAAAGGTTGACGACATCATTAAACAAGACGGACGTTTCACAGTAATGAAATCGCTGTAAATGTTGGAGTAGGACACAATGCAGTACAGGAAATGATTGAAACCCTAGGCTATAGAAAAGTTTGTGCCCGCTGGGTCTCACGTTTGTTGACTGAAGATCACAACGCTGAGAGAAAAAACCACCACTAAACTGAGGAAATTCAGAAAATAGGTTGGGAAATTCTTCCACACCCTGCCTATAGCCCCGACCTGACACCCAGTGATTACCATCTTTTCGGTTTTGTGGAAGAACAAATGCGAGGCCATCACTATGACGCAGGAGAACGTCCAGAAAGCAATGCGTCTGTGCCTTCGGTCAGCTGGAACAGAATTCTACCGAGAGGGTATTTTCATACTTGCAGAGCGATGGGAAAAATGTGTGCAGAGAAATGGAAATTATGTTGAAAAGTGAAGAAAAGGATGCAGATTAAGTTGACACATTTATATTTTCTCTATCTATAAATTCTGATTTTTAAAAACCTTTTGCTCACGACTTTCGGTGTGACCTTCGTAGTCAAAAGAAGGGGGTCCGCTGAAAGGAACATAATTGTTTCAGTGTACTACGCGATCGGAAATATTTCTCTCAATCAATGTTCTCTCTAAGCAGCGCTCGTGTGCACAGACTTTTAGTCAACAGTGTGCAGATTTTTGGGTCATTGCAAGAGCACGCAATAAAACTACGAAATTTTTCTTGGATTCGCGAACATCTTTAAGTCTAGTAGTTCTTTGGGTTCGTGAACTAGATCTTTTCACAGCTTTTCTCGGCAATCATACCCGAGCGGTACATTCCTCCCAGCACAGCTACGTGATCTGTCACTTCGTCCTGGTCAAGCCCTCTCTCTCTCTCTCTCTCTCTCTCTCTCTCTCTCTCTCTCAACCTTAAGTGCCCAGGGCACATGGGGCTTCAGCAAGGGTTTTCCACAAACGCCTGTACTTTGCCTTTTTTTTTCTGCTCTTGCCCAGGTGAGCCCTCTATTGCTCAACATCCTTTCTGTTGTTCTTCTCTGTGTCTCTTTTGGTCTACCCTTACTTCTGTTCCCCTGTGGTGTCCATCTTAGTGCTATTTGTGGTAGTGAGTTGTCAGTCATTCGGAGCACAATTCCCAACCATCGCCAGTGTCTTTCCTCAATAATTGCTGTCAGTGGCTTCATCTGCATTTCTGCCAATAAGATGTTATTTCTTATGGTGTTTGGCCAAAATATTTTTCTAATTCTTCGTAAACATTTAGTTTACATTTAGTTTAACCAAGCCCTACCACGTGAAAATGATGCTGGACAATCCAAGTGTCCGACTAATCAACAATCATGATCTCTTCAACATCTAGAAAGAACTAAGGATACAGCGCTGAGGTCAAGTTACCACTGTTTAGTGGTGTTGTTGAAACGTTGGTTTTCAGTACCTCAGTCAAATGTTCTGCCCTTTTGGCACACAACATAACAAGCCCAACAATTTTCCTAGCCTCTGCCACAAGCAGAACAGCCCGCTCTTTTAGAATATGAAGAAATGACTTACAGAAAGGGATGGAAAATTTTCAAGTTATGGTTACTCATTTTTTTGACGATCTGCGTTGCTACACAAATGACTTTGGATATCGTTGTTAAAAATTCTGCGTAGACTTTATGGAGCAATGGCAGAATGGAAGTTTGTTCTCTCTGTGAACAATGTTGGACATTGAAGCGTACTTACTGTTCTATGATTTTTCACAGAGACCAAGTGCTTTTACTCCTTTATGAGGCAACAGTCAGGGGAAAGTTTAGAGCCCAGGACTTTAAATTTTAAAAAAATTTATATCGTATATACATAAGTGTCATTCCGTTATGTCACTCCCTCGCTATGTTGTTCCTTTCTTATACCACTCACTCGTTATATCAATCAATATGTCATGCCTTTCTTGTGTCACTCCTTCGATATAACACTTCTTTCTTATGTCACTCCTTCAATATAACACTCCTTTCTCACGTCACTCCTTCGACATAACACACCTTTCTTATGTCACACCTTCGATATAACACTTCTTTCTTATGTCACTCCTTCGATATTACACTCCTTTCTTATGTCACTCTTTCTATATAACAGACCTTTCTTATGTCACTCCTTCGATATAACACACTTTTCTTATGTTCCTCTTTCGATATAACACACCTTTCTTATGTCAGTCCTTCTATATAACACACCTTTCATATGTTACTCTTTCGATAAACACTCCTTTCTTATGTCACTCCTTCTATATAACACACTTTTCTTATGTCACTCCTTCAATATAGCAGTCCTTTCTTATGTCACTCCTTCTATATAACACTCCTTTCTTATGTCACTCTTTCGATAAACACTCCTTTCTTATGTCACTCCTTCTATATAACACACTTTTCTTAAGTCACTCCTTTGATATAACACATCTTTCTTATTTCACTCCTTCAATATAACACACTTTTCTTAAGTCACTCCTTCGATATAACACACCTTTCTTATGTCACTACTTCTATATAACACACTTTTCTTAAGTCACTCCTTTGATATAACACACCTTTCTTATTTCACTCCTTCAATATAATACTCCTTTCTTATGTCACTCCTTCTATATAATACACCTTTCTTATGTCACTCCTTCTAGTATAACACACATTTCTTATGTCACTCCTTCGATATAACACACCATTCTTATGTCACTCCTTCGATATAACACACTTTTCTTATGTCACTCATTCAATATAACAATCCTTTCTTATGTCATTCCTTCTATATAACATACCTTTCTTATGTCACTCTTACCTAATGTTATGACATGAAACCGACCCATATCGAGTACGTAATTTCGGAACAAGATCTAGGCTGCACGAGGGCTTAGCAGAAGAAAAGTTTCATCTATAACATGAACGATTTTTTAAACTTAATAATTCTGTCACTACTAAACTAACATGACTAGGTTATTTTCTTTGTCGTGCACAAAGCACTCTACATGAACTATCTTTTCTAGGATGAAGGTCTGGTTGTTGTTTTTTTTTATGCTGGTCCGTGTGCATCATTTTCTGTTCAGAAATATTCATAAAATTCTCTAAATACAATTATTTCCCAGCAGCAAGTGTGTGTCTGATAAGTGCACTTCTTGGACAAAAGAAATTCTTGAAAGACTAAGTGTGAAGGTTTAATAAGAAAAAAGGAATATTCACTTATTTGTTACGTAATCCTGTTCTTTCCAGCTGATCCGCCACAAACTCACACCTACATAGAGCTATATTTAGATCTAGACACACACACACACACTCTCTCTCCCCCCCCCTCTCTCTCTCTCTCCCTCCCTCACTCTCTGTGTGTAGAAAGACTGGTGCCATTTCGCGCTCCGACCGTCGAGTTTTGGGAGCACACAGACTGGAGAATTACCTCACACTGGTGCAGCACACGGCGTTCCATACTTCTGTTAGGCAAGATAAGCAGCATTTGAAAACTGTTAAACGGGCTTAGTGCTGTGTTTATTCTAAATCGTTTAGCTGTGTTTAGGATATGCAACAGATGGTGTGAGGCATACAAGAGCTTCAGAAGTTTTTCCTACAATGTGTTGACACGCAGTGAGTTTAAACATCCGTGGATTTTAATGATGAGCAGGTAAAATGAACTGAGGTACACACCTTGGGCCTCTCTCTCTCTCTCACTCACTCTCTCTCTCTCCCCCCCCCTCTCTCTCTCTCCCCCCCCCTCTCTCTCTCTCCCTCCCTCACTCTCTGTGTGTAGAAAGACTGGTGCCATTTCGCGCTCCGACCGTCGAGTTTTGGGAGCACACAGACTGGAGAATTACCTCACACTGGTGCAGCACACGGCGTTCCATACTTCTGTTAGGAAAGATAAGCAGCATTTGAAAACTGTTGAACGGGCTTGGTGTTGTGTTTATTCTAAATCGTGTAGCTGTGTTTAGGGTATGCAACAGATGGTGTGAGGCATACAAGAGCTTCAGAAGTTTTTCCTACAATGTGTTGACACGCAGTGAGTTTAAACATCCGTGGATTTTAATGATGAGCAGGTAAAATGAACTGAGGTACACACCTTGGGCCTCTCTCTCTCTCTCCCTCTCTCTCTCTCTCTCTCTCTGGAGTTCAGTACATAGAGTGGTCATACTGTCACACATACACATAAACATATTGTTATGAGTTTTTTTCACACCAGAAGCAACAAATACATGTGGTTTTTCTTTTACTTCGCTGTTTCATATACTTAACGATCCACACAAAGAGGCAGGTCACCTTCGTAAATCCCTTCATTAGCCAGAGTTCTTCTTATCTACATTTCTCCTTACACGATTCTTTTCTGTGGCGAGGTTCTGTTTAGATGTCGAAGGATGGTTTTTAACATGCCTTATAGACAGAGGTTTCGACCGTCGCTGACCTGCATAGATGGGCTTGTAGTCTTTCTGAATTGCGAAAGGTAGTGTGTTATGTAAGGAGTGAGACAATAAATAAGGTCACAGAACGATAACCTGAAAAGTAGTATGTTATGTAAGAAGTGAGACAATAAATAAGGTCACAGAATTGATAACCTGAAAAGTAGTGTGTTATGTAAGAAGTGAGACAATAAATAAGGTCACAGAATTGATAACTGAAAAGTAGTGTGTTATGTAAGAAGTGAGACAATAAATAAAGTCACAGAATTGATAACCTGAAAAGTAGTGTATTATGTAAGAAGTGAGACAATAAATAAGGTCACAGAATTGATAAACTGAAAAGTAGTGTGTTATGTAAGAAGTGAGACAATAAATAAGGTCACAGAATTGATAAACTGAAAAGTAGTGTATTATGTAAGAAGTGAGACAATAAATAAGGTCACAGAATTGATAACCTGAAAAGTAGTGTGTTATGTAAGAAGTGAGACAATAAATAAGGTCACAGAATTGATAACCTGAAAAGTAGTGTGTTATGTAAGAAGTGAGACAATAAATAAGGTCACAGAATTGATAAACTGAAAAGTAGTGTGTTATGTAAGAAGTGAGACAATAAATAAGGTCACAGAACTGATAACCTGAGCCATAATTAATCAGAAGGTGGTCATTCAGAATCTGTCTGTTCCGACGTTCGATCATGTCATCGATGCTTCACTTAAACGTGACATAAGTCACTGAGTCATTCAGTCGAAAAGTTGCCCAGTCGCTGAGTTACACGTCTATTAACTTTGCCATCTGGTCTGAGTTATCTCACTCACTCACTCACTCACTCACTCATTATTATTATTATTATTAGTTAAAAAGTAAGCCCAAGTCATGGGGTGCAACCTTTGAAAAAAATACGGAAAAAAACCCGAGCGTAAGTCAACTTATTTTTTAAACGTAAT